>QPKB01000010.1:11540537-11586233 GCA_003546025.1 Camphora micrantha
AACTTCAAAACTTCGATCAGAGCCTACGGATAGTCTCAGAATACCTCCAAAAGGACCCATGCCGAATTTCAAGTCAAACGGACAACGTTTGACCCTTCATCAACTCTCGGGAAGCAAAAACAAGCCTACCGGCGGCGGAGCACCCCGGAATCATGGCATCCAAATTGGAGCTAATGGATCATCTCAAAATGACTCCAATAGGTCCCCTGTCAAGTTTTAGGTCAAACGGACATCGTTTGGCCTAGTTTCAAAGCTCGGCATTTTCCTCGAGGTGAAATCAAGGCGAGCATTTGCGGGACCCCAAAAGGCTTCAAAACTCAAACCAAAGCCCATGGCTGGTCTTACTTACTACTCAGGAGGCTCCCTGTCAAATTTCAGGTCAATCGGACATCGGTTGACCACAAGTCAAAGCTCGGCATTTCTCTCATGGCGAAATTAAGGCAAGCATTTGCGGGACCCCGAACGGCTTCAAAACTCAAACCAAAGCCTATGGTTGGTCCTATCTACTGTTCAAGAAGCTCCACGTCAAATTTCAGGTCATTCCGACATCGTTTGGCCTAGTTTCAATGCTTGACAAAAAATCGGCAATACCGCACAACAAAGTCTTCGGCTTTCCAGAAAAATAGGAAACTTTGTGCTCCGATTTGCGTGGCCTCTCGTCGGGTTTTCTTCAAGAGAATCAGGCCAATAAATGAGGGGAAATATCAGGAAAAATACAGAAGAAAAAAGAATGAAAAAAGATCGAAAAACGGCGAAGAAAAGGCGACCGAACAGCGGCTGAAAAATGGGCTCAAGGCCCATGGTCGCCGGCGACCATGGCCCAAGGTTGCCAGCCCCATGGTCGCCAGCGACCATGGGTGCATGGTCGCCCCGCGACCATGGAATTCTGGCGACCCGAAAATCGCCGGAAGACCCCTTTTTCGGGTCCTTTTCGCGTTTCGAGTTGATTGGCCCCTGTGATTTTTCCAAAATCTGATTTTTCGTGCATGAAATCCGTCGATCTTCGTCAACATCACGGATTCGCCGCCGAAATCATTGGATGGTCATTAGATGCCTCGAAATCGCCAACCGGCCGATAAAGAAAGCACACTTTTCGCTCGCCCGATCATGAAATCGACAGGACAGATGTTGCCGGCATGTTGACATTAATCAATGTCTGAAATTGCATCGCCATCCGACATCAAACAATATGTGGATCCACCGGCGGTCATCGCAAGAAGAATTCCAAAAGACGAGGCGCGGCCCGCGACTCTTCCAGCGACTTGGCGACCAATTAATGAGGTTAAATGACCCGTTTTATGACAAGTTAATGCGGTCATTAACTCATTATTTTGGACGGCCCAATCAAAAGCAAGCAAATGGGAGTTACAAGTCAAAGGATTTATGGCATTAAAGCCATGAAACTCCTCCCATGATGGGGATTAAAGACAATTAAAAGCTCATTATTCTCCATCGGCCAATCAGATTCAAGGAAAAAGGAGTTACAAAACAAATAATTTAAAACTTGTAACTCCTCCCATTATGAGCATTAATGCATTCAATGCTCATAAACCCTCCTAAATGGCTACCAAAGGCCTATAAATAGGAGGGCATTCCAAAGGGAAAAACCCAGCAAGAGAGACGAAAAAAAAATCCAGAGAAATCGCCAGAGAAATTCACTCGAAGTCCAGAGAATTGCCAGAAAAATCCAGAACTCCTGCAACTCTGCTGCACGACCACCAAAAGGTGATTGAAGCACCCTTGGGGGGCCACCCCCCCCAAGGACCTCCCTTCTTCTACCAACATGGCTAAAACGTGACTTTTCAGCCCGTTTACTTAGCTTTTTATCGGATATAAAACCTTCTCTTGGTCTTTGTCCTTTAAAAATCTGAGGTTAAAAAGCCAAGCCAAGAATCCAAGAATCATGTTCTCATCTGCATGGACGATGGAGGAGCCCATACATGACTCGCGACCGTCGATCTGAACGTGTCCCCACAATCGAATGAGAAGTCAGATTCCTTTTCTTGATTTCTATTGTACTTTATTTTTCTTTTAGCGACAAAAATCACAATTCTTATCTTTCATAATGGATAAGATTTGTAAATCGCCTTTTACGGCAAAATCGCCTTTTACGGCAAACAAATGAAATCGCCTTTCACGGCATATAAAAAAAAAACCTGTCTCTTTTCTTAAAATATGTGTGCAATGGGAAACTAGAAAAAGTTTCATTTCCCCTTTCTACTTGTGAAGGTGGATCTTCGGATCACCGTTTCTAAATTCCAAGTAGAAAAGTGAAATTGGCATACCTGTACAAAAAGAAAGAAAGATGTTGATACCCTTTACTTTTTTCTCCTCCCCTCCGCCGTACCCCGAAAAACCCGGGGCGGAGGCAGCGGGAGAGAGGGAAGAATCGGGTCCATCACCATCAGATGATGTAATAAATTGATTAATTTCTTTATTTATCAATAATATCATGCTTTCCTTTCATGAGATGAATGATACTTAATGCACATGATCAATACATATGACATAATGGTTCATGAGATGAACTGGGTCTCATTAGTATATTATATGTGATATATGTGTACGAATGAGATCCACACACGGGAAACATGTGTCACAAATCTTATACTTAAATATCTTCACAACCGGTGATGAGACTGGGCATCTCATCTGATAAGGTTGCAGCACTTTGATCACTATGAGATAGTGTGATTTGTCTCGATCATCAAAATGTAAGATCTTGGATCACGATGCGGTACATTGGATGTATTAAAGGACCATGAGAGGCACCTTATGGAATACTGTCTCGAGTTTAAGGTTTGCTCTCATAATTCCCTAGTAATAGGCTCTCAATCCTGAGACATTGATGAACTCAAGTTTCTATCTATTCATTTGCTTTGAGTCACCAATGAGTGAGGCCAACTGTAGGTCAACACCTTGGTGTCTTGGGTACGTGGTAGTAGGACTGTGGGAACATTCAATGGTCAAGATGAAATCTATCTATATTATCCCCTTGTGCCAATTAATGGATTTGTCATCAGTAAGTGCGCACTCCTCTCGATTAAGAGTTAATTGGATGGTACTGATGATCACTGTGATTAATTGGGGCTCAAGGATAATAAGATGTGGATTTAAATTGGTGGGACAGTTTTAGTCCAATTGACCCATGGATATTGATAAGAGGGGCCTACTTGTGGTAATCGAGAAGTTTAGGGTCTTCATTGTAATTTATTATTAAGACTGGAGTGCAATTGCATTTATATAGTGGTGTTACTTGCAATTAACTGTGGGCCTGGATCGCACATGAGATGTGGGGTCGCGGTGTCCCAGTTGGAGCCAGCTTTTTATGGAATCCCTAGTGGTCCCCACGCTAGCCCAAGTTATTGGAAAGCTACTAATCCTACTAGAACTCTAAGATGAAGGAATTAGAAAGTTACTATTTCTATTTGAAATGAGACTTCTAATAGTGGTAATAGTAAGGTTACTAATTTGTGTGGAAGTAAGACTTCTATTTCAATTGGTACAAAAGGAGGGAAGGAGGTTGCTTAAAGCTATAAAAGGAGAAGCAAGGGGGCTGGGACACACACTCTTGGAATTCACGCCCAGCCCTCCCTTTTGTGCAAGAGTGGCACATCTCTTCTAGTTCTTGATGGACCCGATTCTTCCCTCTCTCCCGCTGCCTCCGTCCCGGGTCTTTCGGGGTACGGCGGAGGGGAGGAGAAGAAAAGTAAAGGGTATCAACATCTTTCTTTCTTTTTGTATGGGTATGCCAATTTCACTTTTCTACTTGGAATTTAGAAACGATGATCCGAAGATCCACCTTCACAAGTAGAAAGGGGAAATGAAACTTTTTCTAGTTTCCCATTGCACGCATACTTTAAGAAAAGAGACAAAGGTTTTTTTTTTATATGCCGTGAAAGGCGATTTCATTTGTCTACCGTAAAAGGCGATTTTGCCGTAAAAGGCGATTTACAAATCTTATCCATCATTAAAGACAAGAGTTGTGATTTTTGTCTCTAAAAGAAAATTAAAGTACAAAGAAATCAAGAAAAGGAATCTGACTTCTCATTCGATTGTGGGGACACGTTTAGATCGACGGTCGCGAGTCATGTATGGGCTCCTCCATCGTCCATGCAGATGAGAACACGATGCTTGGATTCTTGGCTTGGCTTTTTAACCTCAGATTTTTAAAGGACAAAGACCAAGAGAAGGTCTTATATCCGATAAAAAGCTAAGTAAACAGGCTGAAAAGCCACGTTTTAGCCATGTTGATAGAAGAAGGGAGGTCCTTGGGGGGTGGCCCCCCAAGGGTGCTTCAATCACCTTTTGGTGGTCTTTACACCAGAGTTGCAGGGCCTCGGGATTTTCCGGGCAATTCTCTAGACTTCGGGTGAATTTCTCTAGCGATTTCTCTGGATTCTTTTTTCCGTTCTTCCTCTGCCTTTGGAATGCCCTCCTATTTATAGGCCTTTGGTAGCCATTTAGGAGGGTTTATGAGCGTTGAATACATTAATGCTCATAATGGGAGGAGTTACAAATTTTAAATTATTTGTTTTGTAACTCCTTTTTCCTTGAATTTGATTGGCCGATGGAGAATAATGAGCTTTTAATTGCCTTTAATCCCCATCATGGGAGGAGTTTCATGGCTTTAATGCCATAAATCCTTTGACTTGTAACTCCCATTTGCTTGCTTTTGATTGGTCCGTCCAAAATAATGAGTTAATGACCGCATTAACTTGTCATAAAATGGGTCATTTAACCTCATTAATTGGTCGCTAAGTCGCCTGAAGAGTCGCAGGCCGCGCCGCGTCTTTTGGAATTCTTCTTGCGATGACCGCCGGTGGATCCACATGTTGTTTGATGTCGGATGGCGATGCAATTTCAGACATTGATTAATGTCAACGTGCCGGCAACATCTGTCCTGTCGATTTCACGATCGGGCGGGCGGAAAGTGTGCTTTCTTTGTCGGCCGATTGACGATTTCGAGGCATCTAATGATCATCCAATGATTTCTGCGGCGAATCCGTGATGTTGACGAAGATCGATGGATTTCATGCAAGAAAAATCAGATTTTGGAAAAATCACAGGGGCCAATCAACTCGAAACGTGAAAAGGACCCGAAAAAGGGGCCTTTCGGCGATTTTCGGGTCGCCGGAATTCCATGGTCGCCGCCGACCATGCACCCATGGTCGCCGGTGACCATGGGCCGGCGACCTTGGGCCATGGTCGCCGGCGACCATGGGCCAAGGTCGCCGGCGACCATGGGCTTTGGGCCCATTTCTCGGCCGCCGTTCAGTCGCCTTTTCTTCGCCGTTTTTCGATCTTTTTTCATTCTTTTTTCTTCTGTATTTTTCCTGACATTTCCCCTCATTTATTGGCCTGATTCTCTTGAAGAAAACCCGATGAGAAGCCACGTAAATCGGAGCACAAAGTTTTCTATTTTTCTGGAAAGCCGAAGACTTTGTTGTGCGGTATTGCCGATTTTTTGTCAAGCATTGAAACTGGCCAAACGATGTCGGAATGACCTGAAATTTGACGTGGATCTTCTTGAGCAGTAGATAGGACCAACCGTAGGCTTTCGTTTGAGTTTTGAAGCCGTTCGGGGTCCCGCAAATGCTTGCCTTAATTTCGCCATGAGAGAAATGCTGAGCTTTGACCTGCGGTCAACCGATGTCCGATTGACCTGAAATTTGACAGGGAGCCTCCTGAGTAGTAAGTAAGACCAACCATGGGCTTTGGTTTGAGTTTTGAAGCCTTTTGGGGTCCCGCAAATGCTCGCCTTGATTTCACCTCGAGGAAAATGTCAATCTTTGAAACTAGGCCAAACGATGTCCGTTTGACCTAAAACTTGACAGGGGACCTATTGGAGTCATTTTGAGATGATCCATTAGCTCCAATTTGGATGCCATGATTCCGGGGTGCTCCGCCGCCGGTAGGCTTGTTTTTGCTTCCCGAGAGTTGATGAAGGGTCAAACGTTGTCCGTTTGACTTGAAATTCGGCATGGCGCCTTTTGGAGGTATTCTGAGACCATCCGTAGGCTCTGATCGAAGTTTTGAAGTTTTCGACACTGTCGCTGCCGGGAGCTCCTGTCTGGCTGTCGGAGGAGCGAAGTTAGGCCAAATGACGTCGAAATGGCCCGAAACTTCATGTGTACCCCTCTTTTGGCTGCTTTGAAGGATCTTGCAGTTTTTTGTTTGATTCTGACAAGATCTGGTGCTTGAAGTGGCGCCTTCCTATTTATGGCAGGATGTGACTCCATGTAGCTTTTGGTGTTGAAGGGACATGGTGACATTTTTGGTGTCAACAGTTCTCTTCTAGTTCTTTGAGTTTCTTGAAGGGTTTTCTCTTGAAGTTTCCACCAGTCTTCTTGAGAAGAGAGATCTGATACGGGACATAGCGTGGAAGACTAAGAGGTCTTGGAGATCCTAAGTTGCTTACAAAGAAAGAGTTTCTTCAATTAGCAAGTCTTCTTCTCCATTAGAGCACAACTAGGCTCCAAAGGTATAATCTGCTTCTCTATCTGTTGTGGATTATTTTGTTGCATGGTGTTGCTTGTTTTATTACTGTACATGATAGATGAGTTTGAGGAATTGCATCCTGGATATCGTTTATGGCCTTATGGGCACTTGATCCCTGAGTCAAGTGGGTCAAAAAATTTTTAAATCCTATCCACGAGGCCTACCTATTTCCAACAATCTTTTGCCAAGAATTGTGTCATGCAGGTATTCTGATTTTTGCAAGACATGTGGATTGAGAATTTACTGGGGAAGGGAGGATTAAGGATTTACTGTTAGGTCTCAAATTTTTTTTTTTTTTTTTTTTTTTGGACTGGTTGTATGGGTTTTTGGTCTTGATTGTATGTACAAAGTATTATTCATGAATTTCCAAAGGGGGAGACTGTTAGTATTTATTGGCAATTTCGTGGTTTTGAACAAAATTCGAGTCCAAATAAATTTGTAATTTTCTATTTTTAGTCTTGGATTGTAGTGATTGATCGGCGATAAGAATGGAGGAAGAAAAATGCAGAGTGTCATGTTTTACAGTCAAGTAGTCGAGCCTGAAATAGAACCCATGTTGGGTCGAGCGAGCCCAAGTTTGGGTCTAGCAAGCTCTATTACTGTCTCAGGGTTTCGAGATAGATTTTAGGTTCGGTAGACCTAACCCAAGTCTAGGCCAAGCGAACATTGAAAACATTGCCCATCCAGTTCGGAAACCTCACCTATTTTCTCTACCCTACTTATTTGAGTTTTACTCTGATTAGAAACCCTCTTGCACGAACAAAAGCCTATTTAAACAACTCTTTTGCTACCCTAGAACTCACTTCTCTCCTATCCTAAACCTAGAGAATCCATTGGAGATCTTTAGAGTCCTATGCAAGAGTCTTGTGTTGATTGTTCAAGAAGTTCTCTTCTACTCTTGGCTTGTTGATTGAAGCACCTTGAGAGGCTTCAAGGTGAGTTGCCGATTCAAGCACGGGCGAATGATGAACAGCAAGTCTTCGGCAAGAAGAACTACAGTCCTTTAGGTTGAGTCCAATTGGGAATTGGTTTGTGAATACATCTTGTAACTGTTCAGTTATCGTTAGTACTTGGTTTGCCTTGGACCGAATATAGGTCTCACGGTTTTTCCGGTTTGGGTTTTCCACATTAAAAGATCTTGTGTCTTCTATGTGGTTGATTGTTTGGTTGGGTTCATCTATTATCTATTTTGAATTCTAAATTAGAAATTGGGTTGGGACCTTGACCCCTATGGTCTTTCAAATGGTATGAAGCTCTTCAACCTCTAACAACAGCACCTTGATTTTCAGAAATTATTTTAGGAAGATTTTTTTGTAGATGAAAAATTATGATTTTTGTAATGATTTTTTACAAAACATTACATAAACCAGTTAGGTGAAATTGAGTAATACTTTTGGCCTGATGAGATTTGGAGATGAGGATTATGGTCATCATTTGGATATCTTTAGGAAAACTATTATTAAGGAAAAAGTGGTTGACTCACTCAATTAATTCGTGCTTGATGAGGTGACAAAAATATTGAAATAATCTGGCTATATACCCATCTAGTTTGAAAGTCTATACGATCCAGATCTGAACTCCCATGCCAGGGACGTCCATGGCTGATTTTGAATCAGCAAAACAGATTTTAAAATTCTGATCTGGGCGACGCAAATCAGCCATAGATCTATGCATAATAACGCCATGAAATCATGATCAACAAGTGTATAATAAAAGGAGATGAGAGAGGACTAATACCTTGCTGATATGAAGACTTCAAATCTCTGAAATCAAGGTTCCAAAGGACTGATTACAAGCCTGCAATCAGCAAGACAAGTTACTGGAATTTTCTACAGTAACCTTCCTTTGATCTTCTCTATTCCACAATCCAATCTGATTGGTTATGATTGTGGGATCGAACTATGGATTCCTTGAGAGGTTTTCTGAACTATAATATGTGAAAAAAAAAACCCAGACCTGATTTCCTCTCTTCAAGGATGAAAGAAGAAGCCTGCAATGGGCGTCAAACTAGAGTGTGGACAGCCAATGGGTTATGATCCCTCTTGTTGCACGCCTAGGGTTTCTTTGCACCTCAAAAATTTTTCTCCACACCTCTTGGACGTCTAATAGGGAGATATATATATGGATGGCATCTTTCCCTCTAAGTTCTTTCCAATTAGAAATAGGAAACTAAGAGGACCATCCCATAAAATTAGCAACCAACTACCTTAGGTGTGCAACACCTTCTAATATTAGTTTTTAAAACAATTAGGAAACTTTTACTATAGGAATCCTTACCCAATGAGGAGTCCAACCTTCCAAGTAAAGAAACTTACTAAAGATTGGAAACCTCACACAAGGGACCCCCTTTATGGCTGGCCCACTGTCACGCCCCCAAACCCGGATCCCGACCGAGGGGGCGGGAGAGTTTGGGGAGGTGAGGGATGATTATATTTCTCCCAAGATCCGCGTGTGTGAGGATCCAAAATCACAACACTGTCTGAATATTTTTGCGGAAGCTTTTGTGGCAATGCGACCCGGAGTCCGTGGACATCATCGGATTCCACGTCGCATACAACCCCTAGCATAAAGCCATCATTTTATGAACCATATCAGACTGGAATAAACCAACATAAATAAAATACAGAGCTGACAGTAACAGGATATTACATTTCCAATATGTTCAAGTTACAAGTATCAATGTGCATTAATTACAATCCCAAGAAAGGCTAATAAAAGCCGAACAATACAAACTAATATCCACTACCAAATGTGACGTAACTCCGATGTCAAGCACAATGTCTACAGGACATAGCCGACAAGGCAACCTGCAACTCATGGCTCCACAGCCAACAACTCTCAGCTCGGGGCGGGAAAAACTGAACCTGAGTACCAAAATAGTGGGTCAAACACAACGGTTTGGCAAACGGGTGAAAAGAAATAACAATAAGGAAAATACCTTGGAAAACATTTAAACCTATCAAAACAATAGTTTCATAAAACGAGATAATCATTTATTCAAATACGTATGCAATAGAAAACATGTAAGGTATCCAATGAAACGGGAAACGAGCAAGATGGCAACCACAAAAAGCTAAGTCCTCTATCACCGAAGTGACATGAGCATATCAGGATGTTGTCTCAGTCACCGAAGTGAGGAGATGCAACATAACTAACATATACATATACATATACATAATATAATACGGGACATGACCACGGTAGCGAACCGGGCATCGGGGACCACAGTAGCAATCTGCGGCATCGGGACAAGACCACGGTAATAACCGGGTAGCGGGATCCAAACTGCAGCTGGCGGGACGGGAAAGGGTCTCCAAGTCGGTGGATCAAACCGGCAAGGAAAGCCAAGCTTAGTGGTGCCGACTCATAGGTCAAATCATGTAAAACAAGACATGTACAAATCATATGCAATGCACTTAAATAAACGGGCGGGACGGGGTGCTCAAAAGCACTAATTTCATTTCATTCGGGTATGTATAAACGGGCTAGCAAAAATGCTAAAATACACTTTCAATACTTTCGGGAATGCTAAATCATAATTCGAGAAATTCGGGCTATTATCGGGATTCAAGACAAATCATAATTCGAGAAATTCGGGTTATTATCGGGATTCAAGACAAATCATAATTCGAGAAATTCGGGTTATTATCGGGTTTCAAGACAAATCATAATTCGAGAAATTCGGGACAAGTATCGGGATTCGATATAAATCAGGTGAATAAGGACCCCGTATGTCGATTGTAATGATCACTAGGTACTCCTTGAGTTTGTAGACATTCCGGGCTCTTTATGCACCTTAGGGATTCAAACCCTAATCGAATTTTAAATAAACGAAACATAATAGAAAGGGGATCCTAAGCTCAACGTTAATATAGTAGTACCTTACAACCTACTCAGTCATCGAAAGGAAAAACGGATTCGCGATACCCAAACAAACCAATTTCGCGTTTAGATAAAAGAAAGGATATTTCGTCGTTCCGTACCGTTCAAGATTGAATTAGGTTAAGTACCGATACAACCGGATTAACCATGAGGAAATGTCTGTTCAACCATCCTCAAAGAAAGTCAAACGGGTCCACAAAAGGGTCACTAAGTTCGATTTAAAGTCCATCTAATCATAGGGCAAAAATCCCTTTAAAGTCCATCTAATCATAGGGCAAAAATCCCTTTAAAGTCCATCTAATCATAGGGCCAAAAGTCCCTTTAAAGTCCATCTAACAAAGGGCCAAAAGTCCCTTTTTCTGCAGGTTTTCCAGTTGGGCTGGTCGACCTGGCCCATGGCCGGTCGACCGCATACACAGTGGGCTCGGTCGACCGGCCATGGGCCAAGTCGACCGGGAGTTGTAAAATTAAATGGATGAATAGTCTTTTGGTCAGGCTCTAGAGAGCCTGACCTCTGTGTCGCCGGTCGACCGCGCCCTTGGCCGGTCGACCGCGTACACTGCGGAACAGTGAATCCCGCAGTGCAGTAGGTCCTCCAACAGGGGGCCTGTTCCAGTGTTCCCGGTCGACCGCGCCCCTTGGCCGGTCGACTGCGTACACTGCGTAACAGAACCCAGGCTCTGTTACAGCAGTGCAGTGGCCTTTTCCATTTCTTCCATTCCTTTCTACATTCTTTCAAACATGTTTAGCAATCTAATACTTGGATAAAACAAGCTATCAAGACTCTCAAATGTGCATTTATTTCAAGTCTAAACAAGCCATTAATATCACAAAATACTTGATGAAATCATAATGCATTTTATCAAATCTCATTCAAATGTAAAAGTATCAAATCATCCACTTGCCTTGGGTCTTTAATCAATGAAAAACCAGCTCTAATCACACTTGCAAGCCAAGAACAAAATCTCTACAAAAACCCCCAAAAACAAACCCTAGAATGGGTCAAAACAAGCAATAAGAAGAGAGAGCTTCTAATAATGAAAATGGGGCTTCTCAAGGACCATAAGAACATGAATCTAGAAGATTAGGGAGAGATCTTACCAATAGGTTCTCCAAATGAGCAAAGCAAGCCAAAAGAGGATCTTGTGGAGATGGCATTTCTTCAAAAATGGTACCAATAGGAAGCTCTTGAAGTTGTGAAGAAGATGATGGAGTCCTATTAGATGTTGGTGCAAGATTGGTTGTCTCTTGATGATGGAGAAGCCAAGAAGAAGAAGAAAAGGGTGCAAGAAACCCTAGGCTCAGTTGTGCTGGAAGATGGAGAAGGAAAAGAAGAGATGGGTTCTCTTATAGTCAATGAAATGGGCTCCACCACTTAAGAACTTTGAAAGGCTGAAATAGTAGTTTTCGGGGTTTCGGATGAAATCGACGAAGAAGGAAGAAATGATCGTCGAAATATCTAGTTTCCAAAAAATATATGTTTCACGGGTTTCGGGAATAACAATAATCCGGTACAGATTTAGTGTGAAAAGACTGTTTTGCCCTTGAAGCTAGAAAAGTCAAGTTTCGGGATTCGGGACGGGAACGGGATCAACATGAAAGTTGAAGGTATTAACAAAACAAGTAAATCGGGATAAAATACAAGTCGAGAAAACCAAGATAAAACCTCAAATACACGTAAAGCAATAAACAGGGAACCCCCAAAGGGCCCCACACTAAAACCAAGACACTCAAAATATCCCAAAGCTATAATAAAGCTATTTTAATCCCAATTAAACCAAAAAACTACGAAACACACTTAGAGCTAAAACACAGCTCAAAAAACACTAATCTGGGCCTCTCGGGTCGGGGTCTCACACCCACAAAATAGAAAAACACACCATGGCCCACAAGTCAATAATTTAGCTAGAGTTAAATTCATGTATGCCTTCAAAAGCCTATTTGAATTTAAACTCAAAAAATACATATAAAAAAATATATGTTTCACGGGTTTCGGGAATAACAATAATCCGGTACAGATTTAGTGTGAAAAGACTGTTTTGCCCTTGAAGCTAGAAAAGTCAAGTTTCGGGATTCGGGACGGGAACGGGATCAACATGAAAGTTGAAGGTATTAACAAAACAAGTAAATCGGGATAAAATACAAGTCGAGAAAACCAAGATAAAACCTCAAATACACGTAAAACAATAAACAGGGAACCCCCAAAGGGCCCCACACTAAAACCAAGACACTCAAAATATCCCAAAGCTATAATAAAGCTATTTTAATCCCAATTAAACCAAAAACTACGAAACACACTTAGAGCTAAAACACAGCTCAAAAACACTAATCTGGGCCTCTCGGGTCGGGGTCTCACACCCACAAGATAGAAAAACACACCATGGCCCACAAGTCAATAATTTAGCTAGAGTTAAATTCATGTATGCCTTCAAAAGCCTATTTGAATTTAAACTCAAAAAATACATATAAAAAAATATATGTTTCACGGGTTTTGGTAATAACAATAATCCGGTACAGATTTAGTGTGAAAAGACTGTTTTGCCCTTGAAGCTAGAAAAGTCAAGTTTCGGGATTCGGGACGGGAACGGGATCAACATGAAAGTTGAAGGTATTAACAAAACAAGTAAATCGGGATAAAATACAAGTCGAGAAAACCAAGATAAAACCTCAAATACACGTAAAGCAATAAACAGGGAACCCCCAAAGGGCCCCACACTAAAACCAAGACACTCAAAATATCCCAAAGCTATAATAAAGCTATTTTAATCCCAATTAAACCAAAAACCACGAAACACACTTAGAGCTAAAACACAGCTCAAAAACACTAATCTAGGCCTCTCGGGTCGGGGTCTCACACCCACAAGATAGAAAAACACACCATGGCCCACAAGTCAATAATTTAGCTAGAGTTAAATTCATGTATGCCTTCAAAAGCCTATTTGAATTTAAACTCAAAAAATACTTTTCCACAAAAATAATTCAACCACATATCATCTAAACAAATTAGGAAACCATGCCAATATAGGAAAGTGGCTAGAGAAGGGACCAAAAGACATATTTGCCATTGGCTCCCAAAATGACCAAAATGTCGATACTAACTCCATAGCAACATTAAGATCATTTTAACCCTAACTAATTCCACTAAAGAGTTATGGTTGCACTCCAAGGACAAATATTAAATATGAATTAAGCTCGTCAGGAAATGACATTCGTCTTCGACCTACTAAGTGAAATGACCGAAATGCCCCTCTATGTAACATCCATAATCAAGTCAGGTTATCCGATGTAATATCAACCTTCTCGATTATATCTCAACCTTAGAACTTCATATCCTTGACTTAATCATCATCTGGATATCATTCTCTTGGTCCAGGGAGCGACCCACAAGTTCAATATCCATATGGAACATCCATATACTAAGATCTTAGATTTTGATGATTAATTGGATAATTCTAAAGGGACGATCACTCCATCACTAGATGGCATAGATTCTTTATTGCATCTGCACGTCCCAACTAATCAAGCCCGAGTACCCAAAACACAGAGTTGTCGACCCATGAACAGGATCTCACCCATAGTGAATTAAAGCACAAGAACTCGATTTCGTCAGTTCATCCACATATGCTCAAGATTAAGAGCACATGCCACTCAGTAGCATAAGGTGACTTGATCTCTCTCAGTGATAGTACTATTTTAGAGATCACACCTACTATGATCCTGTTCAATGCATGACACATGCACTAATGAGATAAATCCGGAAAAGCCTTCCGTGACTAAGGTAAGTTACCCTGAATATAGGAGAGTATCTCACTATAACTTATACCAAGATGAAGTGCCCAACTCCATCTCTCAGTTCTGAACCAGTTTATTGTTTCAAGTGTCCATGACTCGGACCTGTCTGTGTGTAGACACTACACACCCAAGTCATTTACTAAAAATAATGGACCTTACACAAACATACATATATACATGCAGTAAGAGAAAAGAATAATTGTAATAAATAACCAGTAAATATCCAGTAACAGAGATGTGAGTACAGACAGTGGGCTTTAGGGCATACACAAATCCCAACATAGTTTAGGAGCTTTGTTAGGATTGATGGAAAAATTGCTTGCTTAATTTATATTCTTCATAAGGTAATTGATTGAGGTGATCATTATCAACTGAAGAGATGATGGGCTGAACAAAAGATGGAAGGAACAAGGGACAATCAATATTAGAAGGGTTTGACACAATAGGATTTTGGTGTTATGATTTTCATATGAGTCTGACATGGCTGCCATGCATGATTTTCTCCCCGTCCCTTTAATTTAGGGGTTCTCACTTTGTGGATGATAGGCATGGTTTAAAATCTCGATCTCGGTCGCGGTATCGGCCGGGCCGAAAAACTGATATGATATCGGTATCGGTCGCGGATATCGGTCCGTCGCGGTCGTCGCGGTGCGAATTTTTTTTTATTCGAAAAAATTCACAAAAATATTCAAAAAATTCAGAATATTAGAAAATGCTGGAAAACAATATTTTTTTTCCATTAGTAACAACAATAGATCAAAATCTCGGTCACCTTAAGTTATGAGTCCTGTATGGGTCGTAGTTTGCTGTCTTTTCCAGTATTTCATATAATGCAATCATTATTAATGCTCATGATCAATTTATTAGTGTAAAAATATAAGAAAATAAATATAACATATCAATTATCATTTAATACTAACTCAATCATCAAATAAGTTGTGAAATTCAAGATCCTGAAGATGACATTAAAATCAGAAACATGATATGATAGTGAGATCGATAAATCATAAAGCACTTGGTTATCACAAGGTTCATGGTTTACTTGAAATAAGAGGGGACTAGTAGAGTGTAGAGAATAGAGAGAGATTGGTGAGTATGAGTGTATTACACACTATTAATAATCCTTTAGTATCACAAATATTCTAACAAGTAACAATAATTTTTTTTAGAAAAAATAAAGATTTAAAAAAATCATTTTGAAAACTCTAAATATATAGATCTAGCATAAAAGTATGTAGATCAATCATTTACACACTATACAATGATCATGAATCATTAAAAAAACATATTTATGATGAAATCCCCAAAAAATGATATATTATAATTGAAATATAAAAAAATCCGAAAATAAAAAAAAATTGGAAAAAAATTTCAAAATCATGTGTATGAGTAGATCTAACATGAAAGTATGTAGATCTAGCATGCTTTCTATGCTTCATTTAAAAATTAAAAAAAAACATATAATAAAATATTTTAAGTTGATTTTCTCTTACCTTCAATAATATTTTCTTCAAAAAATAGATGTGGGATTTGAAAATATCCAAGAGGGATGTGTGATGGAGTATGGTTGCTGCTATGGGTAGAAAAGAGATGAGAAGAGAGGAGAAGATGATGAAGATGGGGAAAAAGTTGAAAAAATTATGATTTTTACTATTTTTATCTCATCTCGGCCGATATTTTGAAAATATCGGCCGAGATATCGGTTCCGCCGATATGAAGATCATGTCGGCCGATATAGGCCGAGATTTTGGCGATATTTACCGAGACCGATATCTCAATGAGATATCGGCTCGGTACCGGCCGATACCGGTTCATATCGGCCGATATGAACCGATATCAGCCGATATTTTAATCAATGATGATAAGGATTGAGAATCTGCACCATCTATGTGTAGGACTCTCGCATCTAAAAAAAAAATGCAATCATCACATTTTGTGGGGGAGTCTAAATCTTGGCCTAGTGGGTCTTTTTTATGGAAATATATACTTAAATTATTTTCAAAAAGATTATTTATTTTTCCTTCAAACTAAGATTATTTCTTTATAAAATTACATTTTCCTTTTTTATGCATAATTTTTCTTTGTATTATTGCATTTTACATTGTGGGTTTTAATAGGGCATGTGGTCCACTACTTTGGGTGCGCATTAAATCCCTTATATAATAGGGTTTCAAGCTTGGAAAACTAGTGCGGGTATTCCTCTGGTTTTATAAAACCCTTCATTTAGAAAAGTGTGATAGATTTAATTGAAAACGTAAAAAAGTTGTTGTATCCTGGGGATAGAGGCTTCTTTTTTAGGAGCAAAACTCATCCTAATATGACTCAGCCACAATTAATGTTTAACCTTGCACACTTCATCGACAACTCGTTCTCGAGCACCTTTGAGGTTCGTTTCTGCCTAAATTTTCTCTTTGCGATGACTCTTACCAATTTTGAATAAATTATGGGAGGAGCCGGATGCACTTATTTGTTATGTTGTATGGCTCAATAAAAGTAATAAATCTGGTAAACCGGGCCCCTGAATTGTCGATGTTCTACTATGATTAGAAGTAAGTCTATTATTGTAGGTCTATTGTGATTAGAAGTAGTGTTTGGGTGTAATACGGTTTTGGGGCTGATATTATAAATAGAGACTACGAGTCTCTATGATGTACGCCTCTTTTGATTGCATAGTG
The DNA here is from genome assembly GCA_003546025.1 of Camphora micrantha. Taxonomy (NCBI): domain Eukaryota; kingdom Viridiplantae; phylum Streptophyta; class Magnoliopsida; order Laurales; family Lauraceae; genus Camphora; species Camphora micrantha. The sequence continues at coordinate 11,557,388 of QPKB01000010.1, forward strand.
AATTCTCCCATCTTCCCCGTTGACGTAGACCAAAAGCCGAACCACATAAATCTCTGTGTTCTCTTGTGCATGCTTGATCTCTTCTCGTATGCTCTTGATCACAACAAACTGGGGAAAGAGGCTCGCACAAGCGGGAAGAGGTGACGTACCTGGGGTTCGAACCCCAAGCAGTCAAGTAAGAACTGATGCTCTTTACCACTCGGGTAAGGAGCCGTTCTTAGCTCATTCACTTAAATTAGGTGATATGATTATCTTTTGTTGCATTTTAAATTAAGACATGTGGCTAAGTTTGTAGGGCTCACTGTCTTAAACATTAAACATCAATCATCTAAAATAAATTCCATTGTATTTTGTCTATTGTTCAATCTAAGGTCATAAAGTAGACTATCACCACACTTCTTTTTTGGTAAATCCATTTTATAGCTTTAAATCTAAATGATTTGTATATTTTTATTTTTTCACACACTTGTGCAGCAGTTTCCCTCGCTATATATAAATTAGAGTATAGGACAATGTTTGTGGGGCGCTCTTAGATGCAACTATATCAATGAAATGTGAGGGCAGAACGAAAGCTTTATGGACAAGGGGAAGCCAAAAAATCAGCCCCAATAAATAGATTGTCCTTAATTTAAGAGTCTCAAATTTTATTTTTATTTTTATTTTTTTATCTTTTAGATTCAATGCAATGGTGAGTGAAAGCTCAATGAGTGTAAAATTGGTCTTATGCCGGATCATATGATGATAAGAGGATCAGAAGAGCTGCACTGCTCAAAAGTGGGCCTAGGAGGATACAACATACTCCCATGTCTCTCTCTCTCTCTCTCTATATATATATATATATATTAATTTACATGATTTTAATTTAAATTTCAAGAGAAATGCTTCATCAGAGGAGAGGAGTCGGCTATGAAATTTTGTTCAAATTTTAAATGAATTTCATGGTTGGAAGAGAGATCGAGTTATGAATTGTATTTGGGTTTAAAAAAGAAAAAGAGTGGAGGGTGGGGATGTTTGTGAAGTCAGATGAGCCACAGACCTGGGAGCTTTGTGTGGAGATGGATTACCTTCCATTTGTGATTTAATAACAAAATTAATTGGCTTTTTTATTTGTACCCCAGCCAAACGCAAGATGAAGTGGCGTACCCATGGTTTGAACCCTAAATGCTTAGGTGAGAACTGCGACTCCTTACCACGCAGATAAGGAGTCGTTCTCAAAATACAAAATACGAAAAAAAAAAAAAAAAAAAACCCATCAGCAGCTGGCAACACCCAAACTTAACTTTTTATTAAGAAATTGGCTAACTCTCAAAATCCCTTCATTATTATTATTAAAAATTGGTTCATTCTCAAAGGTCCATTATTATTACAATTTTTTTATTGTGGTAAAAAAAAAAAAAGTTTACCTTATTTGTGGCAGGCCATTGGGCTCCACAAAAGTGCACAAAAAATGTACATTTGTTGAAACTAAATGAGACCTAAATCCTGGGTCTTTTTCTGGACCCCAATGTAGAACCTTCCAATTTATGCTTATTAGGTGCCACTCTAAAAGGGCATCTGCTGCTTTTACAAGTGCCAGAAAAAGAAAACCCTAGTGCCCTCAACCCAATGACAGTGGCCGCTTAACCTTTCAAGCTTGGCGTGAAAGACCCCCAATCCAACACGGATGATGCCGACTCACCACCTTGTCCGGCGTGGCCAGCTGCAGCCCACATGGGCCCATACCATTACCCATCCCAAGATCCTCTCCACACAGATGTCCACGTGGACGGATGCCCAGAAGGATAGAGACAAGAAAATAGAACCCATCTCGATCTTCATTTTCTTCTCATCCATCGGATTTTGCATTGGACCTTTCTTTATAAGATTCTCTTTTAAATGTTCCTACTAATACTATTTTACTTACCAGATAGACTAGTGGTGTTGGGACTCGTGTCGACGTATGTGCTCCTTCATCCCATATATAAAAATTATAAACTTGAGATGGGTTTTGCATTTAACCTTTCTTTGTAAGATTCTCCCTCTCTAGCTCTCTTTGTTATTTAACATTTGGAATGTGAATTTCACATATATATTGACACTATTCCATATCTAACCCTAGTTGAAGTTGACTCCACCTTATCTAAGGATGCAAATAGGCTGGATCTGGGGTGCACCATGGATTTCGAATCTAGATCCATTTTTATAGATCTAGTTTCAAGTTGGGATTCACCACAAAATCTTTATATTGTGTTTGGATCCAAATTTGAAATAAGATGTAGAGTGAGTGCATTACTATAATTAAATGAAAGACATTTTAAAAACTTTTTTAAATATATAAATGGGACCATTAAATGGTACATGATTAATGCTAAATAGACTCTTAAATAAGAATGTAATTCAAGCTATTTTAGTCCCTTGAAACCTATTTTTTTAATATGTGAATGCAATCATTCTGAATCAGAATCCTGAGGGTGGAACATGGAAGGAATCAATGATGGGTTCAAATGTTTCAGTCCTAAATGCATGGATCCAAATATGAATTATCTTGATCTAAAAATACCTACTTTATTTGGAATCAAAGACTTAGGATGCTTAGATAGTTGGATACTCGCTTGTAATTCTAACCTTCAGAGTAGTCATCCACACAACATGAAATTTATGAGATCCTAGCTGCCTGGGCTTGCTTATCTTGCCTTTTAGTAAACTTGTCTCATAGGGGAGTTTGGACTACATTAAGTCTCACATCGGGAATATCCAAATCCTAACTATAGACTTATAAGTTAAGTCTCGTCTTAACTCAACATGACCCACTTTCAAGCCGTGTAGCCCTAGATCCCATGAGAACTCAAAAGGTAATCCTACTCAAGTTGGAGCAGTACCATACTCAGTGGTTCCAAGGACTTTGCTTAGTTGGATGGGACTGTAATAAAATATCTCCCTATAGTTAATATCAAGAGTGAGAGTTATTTTTGTTAGACTAGTGGATTTGGGCCCACTGCCATGGCAGCAAACATGGCCCCAACCACTATAATAATTAGAATAAATACGCCCATGACTTATGCTCCTTATGTTTCCTCACGGAAAATTATTATATGCCTAGGAAAAGAGTTCTGAGGAAACCACAATCCATTCATCAAACAACCATGCTTAAACATCCATCCTTAAGCTTGTGGACAATAGATTGAGTGTGAGAGATTTTAGTAAATCTCCTCTACCTCATCATTCGTGTGGATCGGTCTAGTGTTGTTGCGTACTCTTGGCAATCGATCTGAAGCTTCCGCAACAATCTCAGACCCATAATCTTAAGTAGTTTGGATTTTGTAGATGAAATTATATAAATTAGTTCATCAAATTCATCAAGCTCAAACGTGGAATAATAATTGAAGAACAAATCAAATGAACTTATCCTTTCAAATTGTAGGACCAATTTAAGTCTCGAATTATAAAGTTATGAACTTGATAACTGTGGAATTTCACAAGTTATGATAGCTACAATTTCTTTTTGGTGCATTGACCCATAGAGGAGAGAGAATGCACAAATTCGTAAGAAAAATTAGAGGTCCAATTATTTTGTTGATAACCCAAAATCTTCAAAAGCATGAATTTGACCTGCACTTTGCATAGAAATTATAAGATATCAAATTCGCACACACATGCAACGAACTATGTTTTTCAGCAGAAATGTTGCTGCAAAAATGTACCCTAATTGAATCAGACGTGTTTACTTTGGAGTTTGGGCAATTGTTGGGTCTGACCTAATACTCGATTCAACTCACAGGATTCAGAATGTTGTGATGAACCAATCTAGAATAGAATAAAGGTAACTTTTATGTTGCAATGGACTGACTCTGTTCACGCTGGTCAAAAAAAAAAAAAAAAAATGTTACAGTGGGCCGTGATGGATTCACTATAGAAATTGTATGAGCCCTAGCAAATATTGGATCAGCTTGGACTTACACCTCGACCTGAAGCTTTCTCATCATCATTATTTATCACCCTGGGCTGGTACAACCCGAACACACTGTTTATGACACTGGGTGACTTGCCATATGGACACTGCAAAAATGGGTGGGGATAACTTCAGAACCAATACCAGAATATGGGTCAATGTCCAAAGTTACTGATATCATCCGTTGGATCGAGAATTGAGCGCTGTGTACTTAACACCCTATGAAACCTAATATTATAATGGGCCAGACATCTTTTTCCTTTTTTTCGGATCAGCCAAAGTGGCTAGGCCCTTGAGAGGTATTGATGTGGGAGTGAACACAAGCGCATAATGGAAAGAATACGGGCGCAAGAAAAAATCGGAAAACCGTCTAACTAACCGAACCGACGGTTAATGATCTTGTTTCACAGATCGGTTACGGTTATTAAAATTAAAAAATTGTGCTTCATGGTTCAGTTATAGTTTTCAGTCTCGACTTACAGTTATTAACCGAACCGAACCGTAAAATACAGTTCGGTTAACCACTTTTCCAAAATACACGATTAACCGAACCGTTATACTAATAAAAAAAATTAAAGAGCCTAAATGAAATAAATGACTTAAGTTAAGCCATCTTCTCCATTCTCTCATCCGAGAATATAATTATTTTGTGAGTTGGATTATACTTTCTCATGTTTCCCATAATTGTATTGCATGATAGATGTTTTGTAGTATTATTTTAGGCTTTTAATTGTGTTTATTTTCATGAAAAATGATAGTGTTGTTTTTCTTGATATGTGAAAATGATAGTGTTGTTTTGCCTGCAGAGTCAAAGGGCAAAGATAGATTTTTTTTCTAAAGTAACAATTAACCGTAACCGAATCGTCAAATACAGTTAACCGCGGTTCGATTTTTAACGATACGGTTACTGTTATAATTTTAAAAAACTGAAAACTATAAAATATGGTTCGATTAATGAGTTTTTAAAAATAAACGGTTAACCTACAACCTTAGGAAAAAAGACTAAGCACATGCTAGGGAGGCAATTGAGTGAAGATGAGACTCTCAACCAGTAGGTTATCCCTCATTCTCAACATGGACCTAACTTTGGATTTGCATTTAGATCGAAAATCAAAGTATCGTCCAATAGGATCTTCCTACCGTCATCCCATGATTGTCAGCCATTCCGGTTAACCCAACATCCGAATTTACACCTGACGTAGGCGTATAGAACCCTTATTATTATTTTTTTTTTCAACCCAGTTGATGCTCACTTTTGCCACCAATGAAAGGGAACTCCTTTTATTTAAGCGTGGTCATGTAGAGTAACAATTTTCAGGGCGCAGTGAGCAGGAATTCTTCTACAAACCAAAAATAGCGGTAATTCTCTCTCTCTCTCTCTCTCTCTCTCTCTCTCTCTCCATTTCATTCAATATAAAAGGAGACGAAAAGGGTGGGTCTGATTAAAGGAAGTAAATAAAGCAAAAGGCCGGGCAACTAAAGACACAGCAACAGGCAGGCGAGTATTAAAATTATTCTCTGCCGTTGGACAGATGGGCTGTCTCTTTTGTCTGTTGCAAAAAAGAACCTTCTCCCATCCATCTCTCTTTCTCCTTCTCCTCCTCTTCATATCCCCCATCACAGCCACTCAGAGGACCAGATCTAACAACCCCTTCTCTCCTAAGCCTTTTCTTGTGGTACTTTCATCAAACAATCACCTTCTCTATCACATTGTCATGTAATGTAGCCATCATCTTCATCATCATCACTATAATCTTCTTTTTTCTCTTCCTCTTCTTCTTCACAATCATCTTTCTATATATTATTGATAACAATGGGCCCAAGGAGGAGGAGACACCAGAGGTGGTGCGCGCAACCTCTAACGCCTTTGCTTGAAGGCCCGGATCCTGAAACACAAGGCGAAGGCGGAAAGAAGGAAAGCTCTTGGGACGTACTTCGAGCATGGGTCCGGATGCAAATGGAGAAAGGATCGGCCGGAGCTAGCAGTTTACCGATTTCAATTCACAATAATAGTGCATCAAGGAGACCAGATCTAAGGCTTTTGCTAGGAGTACTAGGTTGTCCTCTGGCTCCGGTGTCCCTAATTAATGATCCCATCTCACTTATCCCCGTAAAAGACATACCTATAGTAAGTCATGTCAGTCAATATTTGTCTTTTTCTTTCTTTTCTCTCCACTACACTACTTTGTTATTTATATTGATATATATATATATATATATATGTAATTATGTAATATTATTGATTATGTAGGAAACTTCCTCTGCATATTATATTATACAACAATATTTAGCTGCCACCGGATGTTTGAAGCTACAAAAATGTATGAAGAATTTGTATGCGGTTGGAAGTGTGAGGATGGTTTGTTGGGAGACAGAAATTGCATCCCAAAAGAATGTGAAGAGTGTGGGAACAAGAGGAGGAGAGAATGGATGTTTTGTTCTTTGGCAGATGTCCCCGGGGATGTGGTCTATAGAGATGGTAGTCGCCGGCAATAAAGTAGTTGCCGGCAGCAATGGGAAAATTGTTTGGAGACATATGCCTTGGCTTGGCACACATGCCGCCAAAGGACCACACCGACCTCTTCGTCGCATCATCCAGGTAAAAAAATCATATAATTTTGATTATTGAGAGTATCTTCATTAGTAATATATAAGAGTTTAGGTGATTGGGAAGTAGGGGGATGGTATTGTGGACAAGGCGCCTGCTCCCATACTTCCCACCACTTTTCGAATCTTGGAGGGAGCCCTTTACTTCCTGGCCATTGGGCCAATGAGAAAGAAAAGAAATTAGGTGATTGGTATAGGGTAAGGGCCATTTCATGAAAAAAAATTTGTTGAAGAATTAAAAAAAAAAATCCATTTTAACCATAAATATTGAGGTTGGATGGTATACCTAATTTCTTCAAAACTTGTTACTGTGGAAACAGGATATATCTTATTCTATATGGAAGAATCCTATCTCCACCTACATTTGATAATGTGTGGATGATCTGGACAAATCATTTGTCGGGGGCTCATCATGAATTGGGCAAATTTTGTCATTTTTTGTGGTCCTAAAACATCTGATTGAAAATAATATGCAAACGGATGGGTGAACTGAAGATGTGCACTTGACTCCATTAGAGGAGCAAACCAACAGGCTGGGGATTGTCAGATTTCTTATAGATTATAGATAGAGACTGTCTTATCTGTTATCCATCTGCGGTGGGTCCCACCTGATAATGGGGTACCCTGTAACGGATTACTATGTTGCCTCATTCATAGTTTTCATGGCCCCTGCACCCCATTTGGAGTGCACCCTGAGCAAAGCAAAATCTCCTTCTTTATACATTAAAAATTCTAGGTAAGATGACCAACTTGCCCATTTCTTGATGATTGTTGATTTGGGATTTTATTATGTTTTCTTTCGGGGAAATATTTCTAGATACCATTTCATGGCTTAGGCTTGGTTTTCATTGAAAGAGAGCTGATCTGACGAGGAATGGAAAAGCAAGTTTTGACTCACATCGATCAGGGTGGGTTGCTCAACTCCACAGTTCACTGAGTCTGGTGAGTTGAATGGGTGTGAGGGAACTTGCCTGAGTTCCCTGAAACAGACTCGGGCCAAAAGTATCAGACCTGAACTTGGCTCTCAATGAGATGGTCGAGACGCCAATAACCATCCAAGCAATTGCCAACTACTTAACTACTTATTAAGTGTGCTTGGTCATTTTTAATTGATGACCATCATATGATCCTATCATTTTGGTATGCCACCAATTACTCCTAGCAAGATCCAACCATCTGGATACTTGGGTTAGGATAAAAACAATGGACCCACGAGCCCATTTAAGAATTCTACTATGATTAAAGAGTGCCCCAAATGTATCTACATTTTACAGGGTCTGGATCCTAAAAGCACTGCAAGCATGTTTGCCAAAGCTCAATGCTTAGGTGAGAAGCGAATAGGCGACGACGATTGTTTTGTGCTAAAAGTAGCGGCCGATCAAGCAACTGTGGTCGAGCGGAGTGATGGGCCAGCTGAGGTGATAAGACATGTCTTGTATGGATACTTCAGCCAAAGGAGTGGCCTTCTGGTCTACATGGAAGACTCACATCTCACCAGAGTACAGGCCCCAGGAGCCGACACAGTGTACTGGGAGACGACAATCGGTAGCAGCATTGAGGATTACAGAGAAGTCGATGGCATGCTTATCGCTCATGGCGGGAGGTCTCTGGCTACTGTGTTCAGGTTTGGAGAAGTATCAATGCAACACTGTAGGACTAGAATGGAAGAAGCATGGAGAATTGATGATGTCGTCTTCAATGTTCCTGGGCTTTCCATGGACTACTTCATCCCACCTGCTGACATTTTCGATGCTGCTACACGCCTTTCATAGGTTGTTAGAATCCCCTTGATGGGTTATTGTCCTAGTGAACTCTAGATCATGGATACATGTGTATCATATCTTTAAATATATATCCCTATCAAGATTCTTAATTGTAATGGTTATATTCATTTTTCTTAAACCAAGAAATTATAGATTGAGCTTTGTGAGAGTTCATCATTGTTGTGGAAGACTAATCTGTTTAGGCAGGTTTGCAAGTCCTACTTGCAATGTAATTTGTAATTGTAACAAGGGTCTGAAGCACGGTGAACATCATGAAAGCAACGTATCGAGATTGAATAGTCATAATTGAAAGTTCAAGCTAGGCACCTATGCTAATTTGTAGAGTGGGGGGTGTTGAATGGGACTAATTTAAAAAATATAACTGAATCAACCAGATTTCAGTCGTAAAATGAAATTACAAATAGTAAACGCTAACAATGATCACTTAGAATGACTCGCAAGATATAACTTTGATAAAAAGCAATACAATAATTAAGTGCAATTCAAAATATATAGCAATATGATATCAACTATAGACAATATGTCAATCAAGAATACACTAAGTTATAGCACATGTAAAGCTAACTAGGGATGCCAATCTCACATTCATAAAAGATATGCCAATGAGAAATAAAGTGGAAATGAACACGCCAAATTTATAGTGGTTCTGTCAACATGCCTTACATCCACTCCTGTTATGATCGTTCCCTTGGTTTATGGTCTTCACTATTAACTTGAGGTTTTCAAAAAGGCTCACCTCTAACCAAATACACTTAGGCCTTGTTTCTTTAGTGGAGTTTTTGCAAGGAATTCACTATGTCCAGGAATTTTTGGACATGATGTGACATGTTGTTCCCTATAATTTCTGAATTCCATGGTTCGTCACTAGCATTTTTGGATTCCAATAACATGAAATGTCTCTTTTGACCTTTGAGAATCCAGGAATTCCACTCCCTTGGTATTTTGGTGGAATTCCTGGATGTAGTGGCGGACCCAGGATTCTCATTTAGGTAGGGCTAAATTTTTGCTAACTTTACTAGATTATTATCAAATTAACAATAGCAAAAGAGGAAATGTATTACATTAAAGCTCAATTGCTATAATTTTGTTGCTATTTACTTTCTTTTACAAGAAAAATATTAAAGCCTCAGCCTCCAAAAAACTCACTCACATAACAATCCACAAGGGTGCTTTGTGGAAAAGAGCTTGCATATATGCCCCTTCTTTCTACAATTTATTTTTAAATGAAACATTTCATCTACACCAAACCAAGTGGATTGGGATTTTAGCTATTGTGCTATATTGATTGTATTTTGTAATGAAGGATTTTTTTCTATGTAGTAATCGTATATGCACGTTTTTCTTTAGACAATGTCCAACTCATGTGGAACTGAACTAGATGCATAACAATTCATGGAGATAGACATCATATTATAGTCCAAGAAAAAAATCCAAAAGAAGAAAAAGACGAAGAAATAAGTAGTGATAATGCTAGATCCTAATAATTCCTCTCCCTCCCCAATTTTTTTCTATACTTTTGTTGCTATCTACTTTGCTTTATAAGAAAAATGTTAAAGCTCCAAAGAGCTCACGGACAGCCCACAAGGTGCTTTATGGAAAAGAGGAAAAAAAGACTGAACAAAAACAAACAACAAATCCAAGTCAAATTAAAACACAAGCAAATGCACAACTAAGCAAAAAATTGTGCAGACATATATGAGAAATTAAGCAATTGGGTTTCAATGCTTAATTGACTTAGCAATTTAGGGGTTTGGGTTTCGATGCTTTAAATTTGGATTTAGGGTATTTGGGAATTAAGGCTTATGAATCAAGGGAATTTGGAGAATTAGAGCTTAGGGTTTCCATTTAGGATTTGGTGATTTAGGACTTAGAGTTTGGATTAGGATTTGGAGATTTAGGTTTTGAAGTAGGATTTAGAAATTAAGGGCTCAGATTTAGATATAGAGTGATTATGATTATACTAGATTTGGGCATGGAGAGAGAACCAAGGTTTGATTAGGGTTTCTTTTGTCACTTCACTGTTGTATTTTGATTTTTTTAAAGAAATTTTAGGAATCCATCTCATCAAATTATCTAAGAAGAAATGGTTAAGATACGGAAGGTCAAAGGGGGATGAGATTCTGATGGAGTTGACTCGTTATGGGACCAAAGGGGTGATTGTGAGAACTTCATCGTGGAAAGTGTTTTGTGCAACCATGAGAGAGAGACTAACCACAATAAGGAAAAGCTCAATTGACATTGACGAGATTGTAAACTGGTGACTGCAGAGGTTGAAAGAAGATGAGCTTTTCACCAACAAAAGTTTTTATTTTCCAGGTTGGTTTTCACCCACACTATTTAAAATATATAAAAAAAGTAAAGGTTTTGACATATGGGGCGTAATCTTGTTCATAAATGTGGCATGGGCTAGGGCCCAATTCATTTTTTCTACCATTTCCCTTTTTGACCAGGTATTGGTAACAGGGGTCTGCCTCTGCCTGAATGCTCAAGCCCAAAGGAGCATCCTGGAATTCCACTATGTATGGGAATTCAAGAATTCCCCAAATAGGAATTCCTGGAATTCCAGCAAAGTAACATGCCCTTAAGATTTTTTGATATGGTGCTTCGATCAATAAGGTCTACTCCACCAGCCTACTTTTTTTATAGTGGTTCGATCACAAAGGTCTAATCCACTTTACAACGTATATGAATTGAAAATAAACTAAGAACGTTTGCCTCTAAACCACGATGATGCCTTGATTGCATGTGTTCCTTGATGCTTGGAACCAAAACTCCAAGCCTTAGCCTCCTTGTTATGCTCCTTGGTTATAAATTATGTTCCAATGAGTGTCCAACCAAGAAGTAGAGGAGGCCTAGCTCTAGGGTGGTTTGGTTTTACTATGTGAGCTTGAGAGGATATAATAGTGAAAGGTAATTCCACTAACCACCCTTGTATGAGCTTTAAATGCTCTTTGATATGCCTTTTAAGAGCCTAAGTGTGAGTGGAATTGGATTTTGGGAGCTCTTGTTGAGTGTTAGTGGCTAGATTGTGGTAGAAAAGAGTTCTCAAAATCATTGAAGTTACAACCATTGAAATGAGCTCAAGTGTATATAGAGGAGCTTTCAACGGCTACTCTACGGTTAGCCATGAACTTTATACGGCTAGCCGTCAAAATCCAAGGGCCAAAATGTACAACAAGTAGCTTACAATTAACCATAGAAGATATACACTAAGCCGTGGACTGCTTTTTTTTTTTTATTTATAGTGGTTTGAACACAAAGGTCTAATCAACTTTACAATGTATATGAATTGATATAAACTAAGAATACTTGTCTCTAGACTATGATGATGCCTTGAATGCATTCCTCGATGCTCAAAATCGAGACTCCAAGCTTTAGTCGCCTTGTAATCCTTCTAGGTGATGAGATGCTCTAATGGGTGCCCAACCAATAAGGTAGAGGAGGTCTAGGTCTAGGGTGATTTGATTTTTTCTATGTGAACTTGAGAGAATATACAAGTGAAAGGTAATTCTCCTAATCACACTTGTATGAGCTTTGAATGCAATTTGATATGCCTTTTAACAGCCTAATTGTGAGCAGAATTAGATTCTGAGAGCTCTAGAAGATTGTTACTTAGTGGTCATTTAGTGCTTGAAGAGAGTTCTCAAAATCTTAAAAGATGTAGCCATTGAAATGAGCTCAGGTATAAATAGACAGTGCTCCAACGGTTAGCTATGACACCCTAGCGACTAGTTTGACTAGCAGCGTTCTTGTTTTAAAGGCAATCAAGGCATCATCTCTGTCTAGAGGCAAGTGTTCTTATTTTATTTTTAATTTATATACATTGTAAAGTGAATTAGACCTTTGTGATCGAATCGTTATAAAAAATAGGTTGGTAGAAAAACCTTAGTGATCGAACCACCGCATCAAAAAATCTTAGGTGTATTTTGTCCGAGGTGAGCCTCTTTAAATATATGAAATAGTGAATATCATAAACCAAGAGAAAAGCAATAACGAGAGTTTTCACACCCCTAAACTTGGATTCCCAAAAACAGCGTAGAAGTCCGAATTCGGAGATGTGAACATCTAGGATCTAGGTCTGCTGTGAGGTCCGATATAAAGCTTTTCACAACATTCAATAATAGATTATTTGAGCAGAAGCATTAACAACAATCAATGAAATCAATGTATATAAGATCCTCCACTAGTATCAGTCCATGTAACATATATCAAATGTAAAAAATCAAGTTTCAACTAATGTACTTTAATTTCAAGAGAAAGAACATGTTTTATGGCAACGATTTCTCAAACTAGACAAGATTTTGAATAACTCTAAAAGAATAATTTTGGATTTGAATTTTGGTGTCTCCTTTGGAGATTGACCCTTGCATTAAATAAGATGAGAATGCCTTAATCAAGGCTACAAATCTTATATTACAGAGATGTACAATATAAAAATAACCAACAAGAGTCTTTATAAAAGGAATTGTACAATGTGTCTTTGACCAAATCCTATCAAACTCAATCTGGGCCTAGATTTGAGACAACTATACAGGTGGACCTGTGGGCGGGACTCGACTTGTATCTTGACACCCCACCCCTTCAAATTGATGCAGGAGAGTCAATAGCAACAATTTGCCAACCAATAATTGATGCCGAGGTCATGGGTGCAGTTTGGTGAAAATATAGGCAATTTGTAGATTAAAGGAGATGTGCAGAAGGCTAATGACATCTTGCTTGTATTCATCTCGAATAAAATGGCAATCAACCTCAATGTGTTTGGTGTGCTCGGGAAATATTGGATTTTCAGTAATACGAATGGCGCTAGTATTCTCTGCATAGAGAAGTGTTGCACTAGCTACTGGAAACCCGATATTTGAAAGTAACCCGCGAAGCCGAAGGACTTCCGAACAAGCGGTAGATATGGCACGATACTCAGCTTCAGTAGAAGATTTCGAGACCTTATCCTATTTTTTACATTTCGAGGAAATCAAGCTATCACCTAGATACATATACCATCCTATTGTTAAACGCCGAGTGTCTAGACAAGCAGTCCAATCGACATCTGAATATGCTTTGAGAGTAATGAGGCTATTCATCGGGAAAACAGTTCGTGAGTTGGCATTCGAAGAAGATAGCGAATGATTCGACAAACAGTAGCCAAATGAAGATGTTTAGGACTTGTCATGAACTGACTAACTAAATTTACTGCGTGGGAAATATCAAGGCGGGTGATCATCAAATAGACCAAGGTTCCAACCAATCGACGGTATAGGGTAAGGTCAGGAATAGGATCACTATCGTCTTGTTGAAGTTTGACGTTCACATCTACCTGTGTGTCAATTGGAGCGGAATTAGGAAGTCCAGCCATGTCAATCAGATCAAGAGTATATTTGTGCTAATTGAGTACTATGCCCTTAGCTGATTGATGAATTTCGAGAGGCAAAAAAATAGGTCAAAGGTTCAAGATCTTTTATGTGGAAAGAATCATGAAGAGAAGCCTGAAGTTGATGAATCATATCTGTATTAGGGTCAGTAATGATGATGACGTCCACAAAAACAAGTAGAACAGTAATTCCTTAGGATGCATGATGTAGAAACATAGAAGGTGTTGGAAGTAGGTGGGCCTTGTGGATATGTTTTCAAAACTTTTGACCCACTTGACTTAGGGATCAAGTACCCATAAGGCCATAAACCACATCCAGGATGCAGTCCCTCCATCTCATCAATCATGTACACAATATAACCTATCTAAAAGATAGAAACCAGCAGCACCATGCAAAAAAATAATCCACAACGAATAAAAAAGCAGATTATACCTTTGGAGCCCGGTAGTGCTCTAATGGAGAAGAAGACAATTAAGTTGATCAAGAACTCTTCTTGAAGCAATTTGGGATCTCCAAGACCTTGATGTCTTCCACGCTATGACCCGTCATCAGATCTCTTTTCTCAAGAAGATTAGTGGAAACTTCAAGAGAAAACCCAATTAGAAACTCCAAGGAACTAGAAGAGAGAGAGGACTTGTGCAAAACTTGCACAAAAGGGGGCTGGGCATGCTCTCCAATGCTGGACGTCCTAGCCCCTTTGCACCCTTTTTTATAGCTTGACAAACCTCCTCTTTTCTTCTTTGAAATAGAAGTCCAACTCCTATTACAAATTAGTAACTTTCTCCCTTTTCTAATTACTATAGAAGTCTCAGTTCCACAACAATTAGTAAGCTTACTATTACCACTATTAGAAGTCCTACTTCAAATAGAAATAGTAACTTTTTAATTCCTTCCTATTAGAGTTCAAGTAGGATTAGTATCTTTCCAATAACTTGGGCTAGCGTGGGGACCACTAGGGATTCCATAGAAAACTGGCTCAAACTGGGACATCGCGACCCCACATCTCATGTGTAATATGGGCCCACAGTTAATTGCAAATAACACCACTATATAAATGCAATTGCACTTTAGTCTTAGGAATAAATACAAAGAAGACTCTAAACTTCCCATTTACCACAAGTAGGCCCCTCTATCATTATCCATAGATCAATTGGATCAAACCTGTCTTTTCCAATCTTAGATCCACATCTTATCATCCTTGAGCCCCAATTAATCACATGGATCATCAGTACCATCCAATTAACTCTTAATTGAGATGGGTGTGTACTTACTAATGACAAATCCATTAATTGGCACAAGGGGATAATATAGATAGATTCCATCTTGACCATTCAATGTTCCTACAGTCCTACTACCACGTATCCAACATACCGAGGTGTTGACCTACAATTGACCTCACTCATTGGTGACTCAAAGCAAATGAATAGATAGAAACTTGAGTTCATCAATGTCTCAAGATTGAAAGCCTATTGCTAGGAAATTATGAGAGCAGACCTTAAACTTGAGACAGTATTCCATAACGTGCTTCTCATGGTTCTTCAATACATCCAATGTACTAGTACAATGATCTAAAATATTACATTTTGATGATCAAGACGAATCACACTATCTTATAGTGATCAAAGTGCTGCAACTTTATCAGATGAGATGCCCAGTCTCATCACTGATTGTGAAGATATTTAAGTATAAGATTTGTGACACATGTCTCCCATATGTGGATCTTACCCATACACATATATCACATCTAATATACTAATGGGATCCAGTTCATCTCATGAACCATCATGTCATATGTATTGGTCATGTGCATAAAGTAATAAAACACCATTCATCTCATGAAAGGAAAGCATGATTTTATTGATAAATAAAGAAATTAATCAATTTATTACATCAACTGATGGATTGAGTCTATACAATCTAACAGAAGGATGATAAGGACTTGGATGAAAATCCAAGTGAAGAAGGGCATCTTGAAACTTCTCAAACCATTCCCGACGAGCCTGTTTAAGTCCACAAAGAGAACGACATAGTTTGTCAACACTACCCTTTGGGAACCCTGAATGCCTTGTGGAAGTCTCTTGTAGACATCTTCTTTGAGATCAACATGTAAAAATGTATTTTTGACGTTCATCTGGTGGAGAGGCTAGGATTGAGAAGCAACAACAACGAGAATAGTCCTAATGGTCGTCATTTTCGAGACAGGTGCGGGTGTTTCAACATAGTCAATTCCATATTTCTGTCTATTTCCAAGAGCAACAAGACGTGCCTTATACAGGTTCAGTATTCCATCTGATTTAAGTTTGATGGAATAAATCCACTTGCATCCTATTGGCTTGATAGAGGGAGGACACTGAACAACATCCCAAGTATGACTTTTCTCAAGAGCATCTAATTCATCCTGCATGGCTTTATTCCAACATTCATGCAGCATAGCGTGAGAATACGAGTTTGGAGTAGTAGTGGATGAATTGGCGGCCATTAAAGAAGTGTGGGTGAGACCATACCAGTCTAGAGGGACCGAAACAGAGTTGAACAACGTGAAGGAGGATTTCCAGATTGCGCTGTGAGTTTGGTATGCTTTATTGGAGGTAGATGAACAAAATACACCGAACCAAAAACTTGAAGATCATCATACGATGGTGTGGTTCTATGTAAACTGAAAAAAGGGGTTTCATTTGCAATAGAAGAAGAGGGCAATCAAGTTATAAGATAGAATGCCGTTGAAAGAGCTTCTATCCAGAAATAAGGAAGAACGGAGGATTCAAGAAGAAAAGATATGGTTACATCAAGAAGATGTTTATTTTTTCTCTCAGCTACTCCATTATGTTGGGTTGTGTGCGGGAAGGTTTTTTGAGAAATAATCCCTTTCTATGGTAAGAAACTTCGAAACTCTGTTGAAATATTTCCCCCCCAAGTCAGAACGCAAGATTTTAATGCATTTGGAAAACTGATTCTCAATGTATGCTAAAAATATCTTGAAAACGTTGAAGACATCAGCTTTAGAACGCAAAAAATCAATCCATGTAAACCGACTATAGTCATCAATAAAGGTCACAAAGTATTTATAATGCGCATGAGACAAATTAGGAGCAATTCCCCATACATCACTATGTACCAATTCAAAACACTAAATGCTAAAAGAAGTAGATGTAGGAAAATGAAGTGTCTTACTTTTTTCCATTTTACAAATATCACAATTGTAAGTACCTAAATTTGTACGGACTTATGCAGGTGGATATGAAAATTCTCTTGGGAAAGATCGAATGTTTGAGACCTGAAAAAGGAGAAGAAAATTGCAGTCAGAAGACCCTGGCAGCTCTCAGCGCAAGGCCCTTCGATGCCTAAGTTAGTTCCACGACTCAACGAAGGGAAGGAGAAATGAAATTTTCTGTATGCGTATGTGTAGATGTATATGTCAGTGTTAACGTACCTATTCCGAATTAGTCCCCTGTATATGTAGGCTAAAAATCCCGTAATCTCGTCCTGATTTTTCGATGATTGAATCTTTTCCAGAGTTTATCCTGATCTATCCGGGATTATGGACGTAATCACCGGATAAGAATAACTCCTTATTTCTATCCGGTGCTTATCTATGTCTCTTGACACATTCTGTAATCATGGACATTCGCTCTGTACTTATCTCGGCTATCTGATCCGAACTGAAGATGATACCAAGACCAGATATGAACGTATCCTGCACCATTACCGAGGTGCGAATAACCGAGGCCAAGACATACCTAGCTGGTACTTTTACCGAAGGTAGTTCAGGCTCAGTACAGGCTGGCACTGTTGCTAAGCTGAATATAACTGGCACTGTTGCCGAGCTGCATGAAGCCGAAATTAGAACAAGCCTAGTTGGTACTCTTATAGAAACTAGGGCTCATCTCGGTATTATGAAAATGCTCCTACACAACAATCAAAAGAAATATTCCTAGAAGAATTATGTAATACACCCAAATTAAACATGAGAGTAGTAGTTTTAAATGTGGATGTCCAAGCTTCCTCTGCCACAATTGGCAAAAATTTTGAACAGAAAAGCAAAATAACTCATTTTCATTCTTATTCCTAATTATGATAGATAAATCGAGTGGAAATAAGCGTCCACATTTAGGCCCTCTCGCAATCTCCTTCCCCGACATCTGATCCGGCATAACATAACCAGAAGATGAAAAGGTAAGGTTACAATTATTTTCAACAAGTTTTCCAATTGATAGTAGATTCGATGTTAAACTTGGACAGAGATAAACATTTTTCAAGGGAATAGAACTAAAAGCATCTCCAATGGCAGTAATAGGGATTTTTCCTCCATCAACTGTTTGGATGTGATGGTGTCCAGTATATTGTTTCAAATTGGAGAGTTGTGCAGTGGATGATGTCATGTGATTTGACGCCCCAAAATCAAGATACCAAATAGGAGGAGGAGGTTTTGATATACCTGAGATGCCAAATGCAGACAATGCATTGACAATCTTCTGCTAAACTAATTCATGGGTGAGGGTAGATGAACCAGGATGTGTAGGCATTGATGTTGAAACAACATCAACAATAAAGGAATCAGGTGTGGCAGCATATGCTTGGTGGTTTTGTAATTGTGGACGTCGATGACATTTAATAATGATATGCCCTTTTCTTTTGCAGTAATTTAAAAAAA
Source organism: Camphora micrantha (assembly GCA_003546025.1). Taxonomy (NCBI): domain Eukaryota; kingdom Viridiplantae; phylum Streptophyta; class Magnoliopsida; order Laurales; family Lauraceae; genus Camphora; species Camphora micrantha. The sequence goes on from QPKB01000010.1 coordinate 11,575,724, forward strand.
AAAAAAACTATTGCATTTAACTTGGAATGAATGTTTCTTTTCATTTGATTCTATAAATTCAGTTCAATTGGGTGTTTGATTCCTTAGATCTGCCTTTTGAGCTTGTTTTCATGGATTTTTTTGCCATTGATGGATGAGATCTCTCATTTGGAAGATCAGTGGCCCAATTGGTGATGGATTAATGATGGTTGGAGTGCTTTTTATGTTTGTGTATGTTTCTATGATGGATGGACGAGATTGGATGGAGTTTTGATGGAAATTGGATGGAATTAGAGAAGTTACAGAAATTTGAAATTTAGGTTTTCGTGTGTACCCAGTCGACCAGCCCTTAAGGATGTCGACCGGATACATAGGAAAACCAAAGATATAATTGGGAACTCAAATGTGTCGTTGACACTGAATTTCAGTGTACCCGATTGACCGCCCTGGCCAGGATGTCGACTGGATACACTATGCAGAATGCCTGGGAAGCAAGTCAGATTCTAGATATTTCCATTGTACCCAGACGACCGGATACACTAGGAAGGATGTTGGCCGGAGGAGTCAGAATCCTGATTCCCAGTGTACCCAGGTCGACCAGCCTTCCTTCAATCGACCGGGTACATTGCAAACTGAGATTTCTAGATTTATGTAATTTTGCAATGTGATTTATTGTGGGGCCCATTGACCATCCAAATGGACTTCTATTGATGTGCCAAGCATGAGTCAATGGTTTGAGTCAACCTTGACTCATGGGGACTACCAAAGTAGGGTCTAGTGTGTTAATTGGATTTCAATTCGATCTTTAAAAGTTGTCGAAGATGCCTGTGATTTCAGGAACACCAAAATACACTTCCTTGGCATTTGAAACTCCATTTAGGAATTGAATTGGCTGACATGGACCTGGACCTAAAAAGGAGGCCAATACTTAGGTTGGACCTTTACTAATTCCCATTGCTCGGCTTGGTTTTAGGGACTTATTATACTTGATTCATGACTGTTCACTCTTAATGTTACTCATTGCTGATACCTGTTAATTAAATGGAAATTGGAGGCACCTGAACCTAGTACTTCTTAGTGGTGACCAAGAATTGTGGAATGGTGATCATTAACCCGTGTCTGTGGCTAGGCAAGACTTCATATGGCCTAAGGTTGGATGGATGTAATACCTTAGAATGAAAAGGATTGTTATTATGGATTTGTGACCCATTTATGAATGGGAAAAGGACTATATACTATTGGAATGAACATTGGTGTTATACTTGGACTATTTTGGACTAAGACCATGACAAGGTGGGTCTGGCAATGGATTTGATGATGGACTTGGACTTGGACTATATGTATGGATTGGACATATACCTTGGATCTTATATGGACATGATAGGACCTTGCCCGCTCAAGACAAGCCTAGACAGACACATACCTTTACTTGTTTCCTTGAGTTGGCACTAACATTCACTCGGTTGTTATAAGCTTAGCCATTGGACCAATCATCCTTGGTGAGAGCTATACTTGTTGTGGATTGGAGCTATCATAATGAGCTATGGTTAGACGGCCGGTGTTCGGTCTATTGAGTGTAAGAGTGTTGATATTGTTATTATTATTGGCGGGGCTCGTCATCCCTTTCACGTTACTTTATTTCCCTATCACGACTGGTTCACAGTATGGGAGAGCCGCGGCATAATATCATGCGGTATCCAACTTGTGTGAATGTGTCATGTTAATGATTGGTTAGATTAGATACTTTACATTCATATTGGTTCTATTTGTTATATCTTGCTCAATTGCCTAGCATTAGTATATTTGCTTATCTTTTGATATTATCATCGTCTCTATTTCATTTGAATACATCTTATGCTACTTGTATACTATGCCTTGCCAGATCCGTGGATCTGACCCATCATTTGGTGCTTTGGTATTATCCCCCACCCCGAGGATGACTCGTTCATCGAGGCACCTCTAGTGGACGAGTATGGATGGGGACCGGTTGATCAGGAGGTCTAGCCGGAGGTTGGAGAGCCGACACCAAGGGCATGACTGTTATTTCTTTTTGGGTTTTGAGTGTCACTTGTTGTGAGTAGGGTGGATTATTCAGTTGATATATACTTAACTCTATACTTTGAGATTTAGATCAGACTTATGCCCTGTTACATTTGACACATATTGGTTTGATACCTTATTTGCTTGCGTTATACTTCTTTATGCTTCCACACTTAACCATTGATTATTATATTGGTAAAAAGTTTTAAATTGGACTTCACTACGAACTATAATCTTGGAAGTTCTTGAATTTTCCGGGAAGTAGCACTCTAGATTCGCATACCTTGGCGGTAAACTCGATTTTCGGAATTGGGCGTTACATTCTTCCATAAAAATGATTATTTTGCCTTGGGAAGTGTGATGTATTGATGCGTGAATTCTTATTTGCCAGCAATTATCACACTTTTAAAAGGACTTATAGAAAAGTAAAAGCTAAATTTGTCTTTTTGAGTAAGCAGAGCCTTGAACCCAATTCACATTGAAGAAGAGCTTATTTGCTTTTGCGGGCAACCAACATTAGAGTGGTGAGAACTGTCATAGGAAACAAAGGTTTTTTTTTTCCAAGATCTGGTCGTGTTTCTCTTTTTTTGCTGTCATGTTTTTTTGTTCTCCTACAACATAGAAATGAAGAAGAAGAAGATGACCGCAAGAAGTCTTTCACTTTGGACTCAGAAACCAAGATCATTTTTTTTTTTTTTTGTTTTATAGAAATCTACTCTAAGCCGAGCCGCACCAATCTCTTCAGCCACTATAGAGAATGTGAGTAAAGGTAGACTCCACAAATTAAACCCAACCCTAGCCAAACTGAAGCTGAGCCGGTTGACGACATCAGGGGGTCTTGCCTACAACGACTATGATAGCCGGCCAAATCTTTGTCTGCTACTTGATGACACATGATACTAGTAACTGGAAGTCTAAGGATATTTGCAATTTACTTTGGGTCCTAATTTTGCAAAAGTGGGCTCATGTTTTCAATTATCTACACCATTGATATGATTGGAACAATTTTGGATTCTTTATGTGCCAAAAATCTCCAGGGTAATTGTAGTGATTTAGGCTTAATTGTAGAGTTTGAGGGGTTATTTGTAATTTTAAGAGAATGTAATAGGGGTGCTTGTGATTATAGAAAGTGTAGGAGGTAAGGCCCTTTGAGAGCAGTAGATTGATTATAGGGTCATTTGGTGAAAGTAAAAGTTTCCTTGAGTTTTCCGAAATGCCCTTCTATGGTCTTCTTTGCAATGCAACTTAAGTGAGGGCATTTTCATCATTTGACATTTCCATATAAACCAACCCAACCAACCCATTTCACGAACCAACGATATTTCCCTCATTCTCTCTCTCTCTCTCTCTCTCTCTCTCTCTCTCTCTCATCCTTTCCTCCATAAGCTAGAGCAAGATCCATCAATTTCTTTGAGAATTTCATTGAAGATCAACATCAAATCTAGGATTCCACCATCTTTCTTCAAATCTATAAGGACCTCTCTCTAGATCTATCTTCCCTCCCTCTATCAAGGTAAGTCTCAAACCCTAATTCCATCTCTAGCTTATCATTTTGGTAAATTCCTATTGAAATCTAGTCCTAAGCCCTATTACACCCTGGAGATTGGTTCTAAGAGTCTTAGATCTTGAGGAATTTGATTTTTGGAGAGACTTTGGGGTTTTCTTGACTAGAAGGCTTGATTTGGAGAGGACTCTCTAGGGGTGTGACGGTTCAGTTAACCAATTTTTTTTTTTTTTTTGGGAAAACCGTTAACTGAATGGTATTTTTCGATTTTCAGTTTTTAAAAACTGTAACCGTACCCTAAAAAACTGTTAAAAATTGAATCGTGATTAACTACAACAGACGGTTCGGTTACGATTAATTGTCACTTAAAAAAAATTCTATTTTTTCCATTTCACTTTGTATGCAGAATAACGCTATCATTTTTCACATACCAAACAAAACAACACTATCATTTTTCACATACCAAATAAAATAACACTATCATTTTTCACAAAAATAAATACAACTAAAAGTCTAAAAATGATACTACAAAACATCTATCATGCAATACAATTCTAGGAAACATGAGACAAGTATAGTTCAACTCACAAAATAATTGTATTCTCAGAGAGAGAGAATGAGAAAATGGGCTTAACTTAAGTCATTTTATTTCATTTAGACCATTTAGGTTTTTTATTAGTGTAACGGCTCGGTTAACCATGTGTTTTGGAAAAACAGTTAACCAAACTGTATTTCACGGTTCGGTTCAATTAATAACCGTGAATCGAGATTGAAAATCGAAACCAAACTGTGAAGCACGGTTTTCCGATTTTAATAACTGTAGCTGAACGGTGAAACATGATTATTAACCGTCGGCTCGGTTTGGTCTGTTAGATGGTTTTTCGATTTTTTTTACAACCCTAGGATTCTATAGATTGAAGGCCAACACAAGTGCAACATATGAGTTACATAGCATGCATGTGTGTTTTTCATGATTCTTTCATACAGTTATATGATCTGATGTTTTGATCTAGATTTTTCCTCTTTTCTAAGTTCTTTTGATGAATTGAGACCCTTGGCATGCTTTATGGAACTCTTGATTAATGGATGGCCCGTAGATTTAGGATTTTGATGGTGGAATATAATGTAGAATGTGGGGAACAATATATCTTTGATGTTAGGGTGACAATGCACTAAAATTCAAGTGATTTGGTTGGAGGACTCAAAGTTCAATTGTAGTTTCTGAAAAGTTGCAACTAGCCATGGGACTCTTATAGCTAGCCGTAGGTTCCCAGAAAGTTCACCGTGAATGCTCTATGGTTACATTTTCAGAGGCTTGAAAATCTAGGATTTTAAACTATGGTTAGCTCATGGCTACCCGTGACCTACTCATGGTGAACTGTAGTACAAATCGGGTATCTTATGGTTAATTTACCAAAGAGCCCGCCTGACAAAAAATTACACATTGGCTAACAACAAGGCTAACCGTAGAACACTCATGGCTAATCGTAATAGGGCTACGGCCAACCGTAAGCCTTAGTTTCCAAAAGTACGGAATTTATATGTTTTACTCCTTTAACTTGATTTAACCTATCTAATGACTTATAACTTGAGGACTTGATGTGTAGATGGTTGAGCTTAACATTCACTCATCGGTTGCTCAAAGTATTGGAGGCAAGGTTAGGCCAAGGAGGTGGCGAATTTGGGTACTGTTAGATGTCTTTGACCATCAAAGCACCTAGAATCAATTATCTGTGTTGGATGACCAAGCACTCGTATATGAAGAGTGAACTCTTGACCTAGGCTGGCTACATATATTCGTTCTCTGATCAATATTAATGGATGGCTCCTATCTATTGTTCTTGTATCTTATTTGACCTCTAATCTTGTGGATTGTGTGTGATTGGATACCTATTGATGGATAATGATGATGATGAGGACCTTGACCTAGGGTTTACCAAGAAGAGACCTGGTATGTGTTGATAGAATGGATTACCTGTGTTTAAGGCTAAGCGGGCTATTCAATGGCTTTATGGAATGTGAAACCTTTGATATATATCAACCTTGGGGGTTGTATGGATCAATTTGTATCCTTTGATGGACAAATGGGATGGATTGTGTTCTTAAGGTACTTTTTATGATGGGATGAACACTTTGATGGTTTGATATCATGTATGGAGGATGGTGATGGGGTTAGTTGGATAGATGGACCCTTTGTTTAGATTGTGAATCTTATTCACATAAGACAACCCTAGCCGCACGTTACCCCTATTTGTGATTCTTTGGGTCAAGCAATATACCACTCAGGTAAAGAGTTTAACCATGGGCTAGTCACCTGTTGTAGAAACTGATTCTCTTTGCAAATTATAGATTGGTGTTTTAAGGTGGACGTATGCCATTGGGTACCATTGAGGGTTTTCGGGTACTAAAGTTTGGCCGAATTTTTCTGTGAAACTTTATTTTGGCTGGGCTTTGACCCCATCCCACCACAACTTATTTGTAGTACAGGAGGACAATGCCATAATTTTTCATGGTCCTAGCCTATGTGGATGTGCCTTTTGACAGATAGATGAACTCATTATAGGTTCGATTTATATTGATTCATGATGATGCTTATATTCTTGCACTACTTACCTACTTCTTCTATCCATTATTACTATATTTATATCAATCAAAAAAGTTATTACTATATTGATCATTCTTACTGTCTTTATTCTATTTCGATGCACTCATACTATGTTTTATGTATATAGTATTGTCGTATCCTTTGGATCTGACATTTCTTCTAAACTTAGTGTTGTAGGTAGTGAATCCCTCTTGATTTTCAGGAGGGTGAGGCATTCTTTGAGACGCCAAGTGCGACAGATTTATGAGCGGGGTCCAGTGATATAGCGTGACCACCTTGGCAGCGTGAGGGCATTATGTAGACGTTGAAAGATTGATTTCAGTTGTTAGCTTTGGAGACTTTAATTGTGTCAAGATATAAGTCGAGTCAGGCCCACCTGTATAGTTGTCTCAAATTCAGGGCCAAATTAAGTGAATCCATTTGATAGGATTTGGTCAAAGATAGATTATACAATTCCTTTTATAGAGATTCTTTTTTGGTTTTTTTTTAGATTTCACATCTCTGTAATACAAGAGTTGTAGCCATGATTATGACATTCTCATCTTCTTTAATGCGAGGGTCGATCTCCAAAGGAGACGCCAAAATTCAAATCCAGAATTATTCTTTTAGAATTATTCAAAATCCTGACTAGGTTAAGATGGTATCAGAGCTCTAAAGTCTTGTAGTTTTTTTTAATCTATTCTAGATATTGTCAACATACTGTTCAAAAGATAGTTCGTGGGAGAGTGTTGACATATTGTCCTGAAAACAGTTTGTGGGAGAAAAAATTCGTGGAACCTACATGCATCTTCTACATATTATTCTGGCATCCACATCATCGAAGTATCTTGGGAGAGACACAGATCAGAGGTCTAAGATTTTGGAAGTAATTTGGTGTGCTATCGCAGGCACCCAAAAATATTAAAACCTTTACTCCTAAAAATTTATGTAGTAGTGCGAGTAAGGATCATTCCCACGAACAGTGTCTAGCCTAGTTTTATGCTATGTGATCAAGGATGAGGGCGTTTGATTATAACAAAATCAGTTTTATGAAAAACAAACAAAGAGCAACTCAAATTAAAGTAACGAAAATCAATCAAAAGAGCAAGCATTGGTCTAAGTCAACATCCACCGTCGAAATTTTTATAATTGATCATCGATGCAAGTATATATCAATTCACACTTTGAATTTCATCGTTGGAATCATTTTCCTATCTTTCCTTAGTTAAGGTAATTAGAAAAACAAGCGATCTAATTAACCCTAAGTACTAAACAACCTAAGACAAGTGCTAAAGATTTAATCTAGTAACATCATTAAGAATTAAAGAGATCGATGAATCTAAACAACACAAGCACAAGCGGATTATATTTAATTTAGCCGATTGTTCTTCCTAATATCTAATAATTTCTAACGCAGCAAATCATTAAATATTAGTTTCTTCACAAATTAGAGGGATCAAACAATTACGGATTTGATATCTAACTCAGCAGTAAATTGCAACGACCAATAAACTAGTAGGCCTCCTAGCAATTAAACAAAACAATCATAAAAACAAGCACAGAAGAACAACCCATACTCAAAGCATAAATTGAACAATAAAAATAAATTAGATCTCACAGTTTTATTGATTCCGAGGCTTCCGTCTCCTTCGACCAATTACAAAAATTCAGCCATGCAGGGCCATAATAAAAACTTGCAAAAGAAATTGTAGAAGTAGAGAAGAGAGAATGTGGAGTGGAGAGATAGATGGTGGGGATCCTCTCAATGGGTAGAGAGCATGTGTTATTAATAGATGTGAAGTAGGTAGGGTTAGGAGAAAAATAGGTGATGATGGGTTGGTTGAATGAGAAATATTTTGAAGAGAGAGAGATAAGGGTGCTGAGAGAATGAGAGACGTGAGAGAGGAGGGTGTGTATATGGGGATATAGATGAAATTTTGGGTTTGGAATTAAAGTTGTTGAAAAATTCTTTATTTCGCCTATACCTTTCCATCCTGGCTCCGTTGGACTCAACTCAAGAATTAAAGTTTGCACCATTTTTCATTCCAAACAATATGAGCCCAATATTGGATATGTTCCGATGAGAAACTCCTGATCTCTTCAAAATTACCATAAATGTCGCGACTCAGACCGGGTCCACGGCCCTAATCCGGGATTAGGACTAGGTGATGCTGACGATGAAATGGTTAATGCATAAGACATGTAATACATTGTTAATACGTCCACGGGTCAATAAAGGATAAGGATATACCCGTGCATGTATCCCACAGGTGTCTGCGGTGAAGATATCACAACAACATAAATATTTCTTTTAAATTACGGAAGCGTGTAGTAAATCAAACATTCAATTCATCTCTAGTAAAAAGGATGACATATGTATAAACAAAGTACCAGAATGAGCAATGATCATTAGGTTTTTCCCCAAAAAGAATGTTAAATTTTGTACAAAAGATCATTTTATTACATTCTAAAAAATAAAGACCATTAAAGGTCAGTAAACCCAAAGTTCCCAAAAGAATGGTAATCCACAACTCAAAAATGTTACGCATTTCGAACAATCGAATGTCTAGATGACATCATCGGCATGCCACTTGACTAATCCTGCGGTTCGCCAACCGCCTCCTCAGGCTCTTCCTCAATGTAACGGCAACTGGACCTGAGTAAACAAATAATAGATCAGATACGACGGTCTGGTTGGTGGGTGAAAAGATATAACAATATGATAATAATTGAAATTACCTTGGAAAATATTTAAAACCTGTTTAAACAATAACTTTTCATAAAACAAAAGAATCATTTACTCGAAAACAATATGCAATATAAAACGTGTAAGGTATCCAAAGAATCATGAAACAAGCAAGATGACAACCACACGAAGCTAAGTCCTCTATCACCGAAGTGACAAGAGCATATCGGGACGTTGACCTCAGTCACCGAAGTGAGGAGGTACAACAAAATTTACATATACATATATAATAATACGGGACATGACCACGATAGCGAGTCGGCATCAGGAACCACAGTAGCAAGCCGGGGTATCGGGACAAGACCACGGTAATAACCAGGTAAGCAGGATTCAAACTTGCAGTTGGCAGGACAAGAGGGGGATCTCTAAAGTTTTAGTGGATCAGACCAACAAGGTTATCCAAGCTTAGTGGTGCCGACTCATAGGTTAAATAACAGAAATCAAGACTGTATAAAATATATCAAGTGCAAGCATATAAACGGGCCGACGGAGGTGCTCAAAGGCACAAATATTCTATCATGTCGGGCAATACGTTTCGGGGAGTATAATTCCAAATATTCTCGGAATAACAAGTCATATAGTGTAAACTCGGAACAAAGGAATACAAATGAACTTTGAAGATTTGGGCAAAATATCAGGTTCAAGATTTTTTAAGTGGAATAGGGGTCCCGTATGTCAATTTCAATATAGACTTGGTACTCCTTGAGTTTGAAGACATTCGGGCTCCTTATATACCTTAGGATTTTTCAAAACTTTCAAATGAATTTTCGTGATGTGGTTTCTTTCTCAAACGGAGTGTTAAACAATGGTTATAAATCTTCCCATCATAATAGGATTCCCAACAAACCTCTCTCAATCGTTTAAACATCATTTTTGCTCCTAAAATAATCCCAGAAGAATAGTGTCCATCGGTCGAGCGCGACAGGGGTTCGCTCGAGCGAAAAATTCCTGGAATTGTATTCTGGAAAGTTCGCTCGAGCAAGCTGAGGTTCGCTCAGCGAACTCATCCAGTTCAGGTGCTCGAGCGAACTATCTATGCGCGAGCTAACATCTCTCTTGGAATGAGTTCTAGAGGTTTCGCTTGAGCAAGCTGATCGCTCGAGCGAAACTATCCATTGGAATGGTTCAAACTTTTTCTCGACACTTCGCTCGAGCGACCTTATCAATTCGCTCGATGCGAACTGTCTAGAAAACTTGGTTTCGGATCAGTTCAGGCTCCTTTCCCATTTTTCCTCTTCCATAACTCCATTGAGCCTCATTCCTTTCACCAAAATGAGATGGCTTGAAACTTTTCCTTTCAAACATCCATCCAAACCCATATCAATTTCTTCCATAAATATCAAATCAAACACCCTTCTCTCAATCACATTTCAACCACCAAAAGGGAGAGAAACTCAACATTCACAAGGATTCATTTTTAGCCTTAAACAAGAGTGAAATAAAAGACCATAGAAATCAATTTTTTTTTAAGAGTGAAACAAACCATCAAAGATGCATTCACGAAGCATTTATTTCAAATTCAATGTAAGTCAATAAACATGAATGAAATTGACAAACCAACCACATTCTCAAAAAACTTATTAAATGCTCAAACTATCCAATCATCCACTTTGCCTTAGGGTCTCTATCAAGAAATAAGCACAAATCAAGCTCTCTC
>QPKB01000010.1:11586333-11700795 GCA_003546025.1 Camphora micrantha
GAAATCAATCTCCTAAGCAAACTTGCAAGTCAAGAACACAAGCTCTACAAAAACCCCCAAAACAAACCCTAAAATGGGTCAAAACAAGCAATAAGAAGAGAGAGCTCCTAATAATGAAAATGGAGCTTCTCAAGGACCAAAGGAACATGAATCTAGAAGATTAGGGAGAGATCTTACCAATAGGTTCTCCAAATGAACAAAGCAAGATAAATGAAGATCTTGGAGAGAAGAGATTTCTTCAAAAATGGTACCAATAGGGAAGCCTTCAAGGAGAGGAAGAGAATGGTGATCTCTATTTTGATGTTGGTGCAAGATTTGGTTGTCTCTTGATGATGGAAGAGCAAGAAGAAGAAGAAGAAAAGAGGCAAGCAAACCCTAGGCTCCTCTCTTGTGCTGGAAAATGGAGAAGGGAAAGAAGAGATGGGTTCTCTTATAGTCAATGAAAATGGGCTCCACCACTTAAGAACTTTGAAAGGCTGAAATAGTGGTTTTCGGGACTTCGGATGAAATCAACGAAGAAGGAAGAAATGATCGTCGAAATATCTAGTTTCCAAAAAGTATATGTTTCATGGGTTTCGGGAATAACAATAATTTGGTACAGATTTAGTGTGAAAAGACTGTTTTGCCCTCAAAGCTAGAAAAGTCAAGTTTCGGGATTCGGAACGGGATCAACATGAAAGTTGAAGGTATTAACCAAAACAAGTAAATCGGGATAAATACAAATCAAGAAAACCAAGATAAAACCCCAAGTACACGTAAAGTCATAAACAAGGAACCCCCAAAGGGCCCCATTAATCACGAAGGCACTCCAAAACATCCCAAAGCTATAACAAAGCTATTCTAATCCCAACTTAACCAAAATCCACGAAACACACTAAGAGCTAAAACACAGCTCAAAAACACTAATCTGGGCCTCTCGGGTCGGGGTCTCACATCCTCCCCCCCTTAGAACATTTGGTCCTCCAAATGAACTAAACAACTCCAAAAACAAGTGGGGTTATAATCCCGCACTTCGAAAATAAAACCTCAAACTGCTGCTCCCATCGGTCATCTCCAAAGCATCTGGGCTCGCTGGGTCATCTCTGCTGTAGAACTCTTCTGTCAACTATCAACAGCTGTCATACATTCTCCCTCTGGCTCGAATCTGTTACTGCCCTGCCAATCTGACTGCTCAAGAATTCTATCAACTCTGACTCCTTCTAGGTTCCACCAAGTCTCTCACTTCTAACCACCTTCAAACAGAAAATTTCTGGAACAATTCTCTCAACTTCATCACAAATTGTCGAAGCTTGGGTCTCATATCAAATGCCCCATCTTCAAGGTGAACTTCTTGTTAGCTCTAACTTGCTCGTTACTCTCGATCCTCTGCACCACAATCTGTCTTTGATGATGGCATGCTTGTCCCTTCACTATTCTTCAACATTTGAAGCTCTGCACTCACTCTTGCAACTGTTTTGCCAAGTCTGTTTTTCCCAACAAATCCAAAAATAATTGACTTCTTACTCCGAGTATCTACCAACTGAAAATTATCTCTGACATTAATGATCTGTCCTGCTCCTGCACAACTGCACTATCTCTAGTCAAACACAAGGGTGAGATGAGTCTGTAGTCAAGGTCTCTGATTCGGTTGAAGATCTCAAACTGTCCAAACTCTAACTCGGCAACTAGCTCTTCTGACACCATCAACGTTCGAAGAATCCTTCCGTCAAACCCCTGACACTCATCAAAAATTCTAACATCACTTCTAATCTGCTGCCTGTCTTGTCTATCCAGGTTGGTCAAAGTAAATGAAAGTTCTGGCTCATTCCGATGCATTGCAATTCTTTCTCTGCCGCAAATCACTGCATAAAGTTTCCCTCAATGTCTTATTTGTTCAATCTTCTGCCTCTATCTCAGGTTTACCATCTTCAAGTCAAGCATATGTGCCATTCTTCTCTGAATCTTCCGACTAGCCTTGTCCACAGGTTATGGTTCTCCAGCTTGCATCTGCACAATGTCCAAATTGATATCTGAAAAGTCTGTAAAGTCTGCAAGATCTCCTCTATCATATGACCAGGTAACAATCCATTCTGTATACGGCTCCCTAAACCGCAGCTAAAAACTTACTTCCCATCATTATAACCACATACTGATGTACCCCTCTGAGTCAGCTTCACCATCCTTCTGGAATCATTGAAAATGCTCTAACACTTACCTGACAAAAGTTCATCCATACTCGAGAAGTTCCCAGTTTCTAGCATCCACTTGAAGCTCTATCAACTGAAAATCACTTCAAACTTCCTGAAATCTGTCATTCTCTGGTTTCTGGAGTCCTTTGACTTAGGGAAATGTTTCAAGTTTATCCAAAAATCCACACTTACTTGCCTGACGAATCCTCTGACGATACACGATCAACTGTAATTGGGTCTCGATATGCTGCTAACATTCCTTGCTGACTAACAACTGCTCAAAAATTCCTTCGCTAACTCCGTCTGTGACAACAAAAAGCTGCAAATTCTGCCAAAGTCTTTCGAGATCCACATGCTAAGTCCACAAAACTCTGATTCTCTGGCGCGAAAACAACGAAAAGGAGCTAAACGTGGGTGCGGAGACATTAAATTCTCCCCCACTAGAAAAGAATTTGGTCCCCCAAATTCTCTAACAAGAACAAAAAGGAAAGAGACAAGGAGAGTCTCCCCCACTAGAAAGAAACAAACCCAAATCTGACAGAACGACATCTAGCCAAAATCCGGACCTCACTACACGTCTTAAGGTTCCTAGAGTGTTTTATTTCCTAGAAACCTGCCCGCTCTGATACCAGTCTATCACGCCCCCAAACCCGGATCCCGACCGAGGGGGCGGGAGAGTTTGGGGAGGTGAGGGATGATTATATTTCTCCCAAGATCCGCGTGTGTGAGGACCCAAAATCACAACACTCTCTGAATAATTTTGCGGAAGCTTTTGTGGCAATGCGACCCGGAGTCCGTGGACATCATCGGATTCCGCGTCGCATACAACCCCTAGCATAAAGCCATCATTTTATGAACCATATCAGACTGGAATAAACCAACATAAATAAAATACAGAGCTGACAGTAACAGGATATTACATTTCCAATATGTTCAAGTTACAAGTATCAATGTGCATTAATTACAAACCCAAGAAAGGCTAATAAAAGCCGAACAATACAAACTAATATCCACTACCCACATGTGACGTAACTCCGATGTCAAGCACAATCTCTACAGGACATAGCCGACAAGACAACCTGCAACTCATGGCTCCACAGCCAACAACTCTCAGCTCGGGCGGGAAAACTGAACCTGAGTACCAAAATAGTGGGTCAAACACGACGGTTTGGCAAACCGGTGAAAAGACATAACAATAAGGAAAATACCTTGGAAAACATTTAAACCTGTCAAAACAATAGTTTCATAAAACGAGAGAATCATTTATCCAAATACATATGCAATATAAAACATGTACGATATCCAAGGAAACGGGAAACGAGCAAGATGGCAACCACACATAGCTAAGTCCTCTATCACCGAAGTGACATGAGCATATCGGGATGTTGTCTCAGTCACCGAAGTGAGGAGATGCAACATAAGTAACATATACATAATATAATACAATACGGGACATGACAACGGTAGCGAACCGGGCATCGGGGACCACAGTAGCAATCTGCGGCATCGGGACAAGACCACGGTAATAACCGGGTAGCGGGATCCAAACTGCAGCTGGCGGGACGGGAAGGGGTCTCCAAGTCGGTGGATCAAACCGGCAAGGAAAGCCAAGTTTAGTGGTGCCGACTCATAGGTCAAATCATGTAAAACAAGACATATACAAATCATATGTAATGCACTTAAATAAATGGGCGGGACGGGGTGCTCAAAAGCACTAATTTCATTTCATTCGGGCATGTATAAACGGGCTACTAAAAATGCTAAAATACACTTTCAAAACTTTCGGGAATGCTAAATCATAATTCGAGAAATACGGGCTATTATCGAGATTCAAGACAAATCATAATTCGAGAATTTCGGGTTATTATCGGGATTCAATATAAATCAAGTGAATAAGGACCCCGTATGTCGATTGTAATGATTACTTGGTACTCCTTGAGTTTAGAAATATTCCGGGCTCTTTATGCACTTTAGGTATTCAAACCTTAATCGAATTTTAAATAAACGAAACATAATAGAGAGGGGATCCTAAGCTCAACGTTAATCTAGTAGTACCTTACAACCTACTCAGTCATCGAAAGGAAAAACGTATTCGCGATACCCAAACAAACCAATTTCGCGTTTAGATAAAAGAAAGGATATCCCGTCGTTTCGTACCGTTCAAGATTGAATTAGATTAAGTACCGATACAACCGAATTAACCATGAGGAAATCTCGGTTCAACCATCCTCAAAGGAAGTCAAACGGGTCCACAAAAGGTTCACTAAGTTCCATTTAAAGTCCATCTAATCATAGGGAAAAAGTCCATTGAAAGTCCATCTAATCATAGGGAAAAAGTCCATTGAAAGTCCATCTAATCATAGGGCAAAAGTCCTTTTAAAGTCCATCTAACAAAGGGCCAAAAGTCCATTTAAAGTTCATCTAACAAAGGGCCAAAAATCCATTGAAAGTCCATCTTCAGCAGGTTTTCCAGTTGGGCCGGTCGACCTGGCCCATGGCCGGTCGACCGCATACACAGGGGGCTCGGTCGACCGGCCATGGGCCAGGTCGACCGGGAGTTGTAAATTAAATGGGATGAACAGTCTTTTGGTCAGGCTCCAGGGAGCCTGACCTCTGTGTCGCCGGTCGACCGCGCCCTTGGCCGGTCGACCGCGTACACTGCGGAACAGTGAATCCCGCAGTGCAGCAGGTCCTTCAGCTGGGGGCCTGTTCCAGTGTACCCGGTCGACCGCTCCCCTTGGCCGGTTGACCGCGTACACTGCGTAACAGAACCCAGGTTCTGTTACAGCAGTGCAGTGGCCTTTTCCATTTCTTCCATTCCTTTCTACATTCTTTCAAACATGTTTAGCAATCTAATACTTGGATAAAACAAGCTATCAAGATTCACAAATGTGCATTTATTTCAAGTCTAAACAAGCCATTAATATCACAAAATACTTGATGAAATGATAATGCATTTTATCAAATCTCATTCAAATGTAAAAGTATCAAATCATCCACTTGCCTTAGGTCTTTAATCAAGGAAATCAATCTCCTAAGCAAACTTGCAAGTCAAGAACACAAGCTCTACAAAAACCCCCAAAACAAATCCTAAAATGGGTCAAAACAAGCAATAAGAAGAGAGAGCTCCTAATAATGAAAATGGAGCTTCTCAAGGACCAAAGGAACATGAATCTAGAAGATTAGGGAGAGATCTTACCAATAGGTTCTCCAAATGAACAAATCAAGCTAAATGAAGATCTTGGAGAGAAGAGATTTCTTCAAAAATGGTACCAATAGGGAAGCCTTCAAGGAGAGGAAGAGAATGGTGATCTCTATTTTGATGTTGGTGCAAGATTTGGTTGTCTCTTGATGATGGAAGAGCAAGAAGAAGAAGAAGAAAAGAGGCAAGCAAACCCTAGGCTCCTCTCTTGTGCTGGAAAATGGAGAAGGGAAAGAAGAGATGAGTTCTCTTATAGTCAATGAAAATGGGCTCCACCACTTAAGAACTTTGAAAGGCTGAAATAGTGGTTTTCGGGACTTCGGATGAAATCGACGAAGAAGGAAGAAATGATCGTCGAAATATCTAGTTTCCAAAAAGTATATGTTTCACGGGTTTCGGGAATAACAATAATTTGGTACAGATTTAGTGTGAAAAGACTGTTTTGCCCTCAAAGCTAGAAAAGTCAAGTTTCGGGATTCGGAACGGGATCAACATGAAAGTTGAAGGTATTAACCAAAACAAGTAAATCGGGATAAATACAAATCAAGAAAACCAAGATAAAACCCCAAGTACACGTAAAGTCATAAACAAGGAACCCCCAAAGGGCCTCACTAATCACGAAGGCACTCCAAAACATCCCAAAGCTATAACAAAGCTATTCTAATCCCAACTTAACCAAAATCCACGAAACACACTAAGAGCTAAAACACAGCTCAAAAACACTAATCTGAGCCTCTCGGGTCGGGGTCTCACAGTACCCCTCTTTTGGCTGCTTTGAAAGACTTTGCAGTTTTTGTTTGACTCTGACAAGATCTGATGCTTGAAGTGACGCCTTCCTATTTATGGCAGGATGTGGCTCCATGTAGCTTTTGGTGTTGAAGGGACATAGTGATATTTTTGGTGTCAACAGATAGGAGTACCAGCTCGGGTCGGTCGGCCGAGATAAGTACTGATAGATTGGACAATCTTCCAATAACGATAAGGGGTTGCCCTTATCCCACGCATACGATCCCTGTAGGAGCAGGATCCGTGCCAGGGTATGTTTTGATGGGACGACACCCAGCTACCCCCACTGAGCTATCTGGAAAAAGTCGTTCGATGGGATCTCTGCTCCAAATTTGTACCAGGGTAAGGCCATCCATTGGAACTTCTGCCCCCTAGCTACCAGGGTAGGGTCTAGTAGAACCTTACCTCTAACAGCCAATTCTTGGCCTATATATACAGGGAGCAAGTCCAAAGAAGGTAAGCTCATTCTCCCACACACAGTCATATATGCTCATACTCAAAACTCCTTTCCTCTCTATCCTTTGTCTAGTGACTACACTAACTCAGGCATCAGAGAGCGTTTGGCTAACAGTAGCCTGGGTCTCTGACCTTTGTTTCCTTTTCCCTTTCAGGTCTTCAGGCAACTGATCTACCCAAACAAACTTCATAGTGATTCCATAATCCATCATCTTAAGTCCGTATTCTTTTAGGCACTTACACTGATTATCTTTGTATACCTACTTCGACAATGAACAATTTCACAGAAAAAAAGTTACGAGGGAACACATTGCCTAGAAAACTTGAATCCACATTACCTTCCACGGGATATTCTCCTTGTGAGCCAACGAGCCCGTCACTTGAGGCCTCAAACCCAGATCTCTGCACTCATTTGAGATCCCCATTCTTAGTTTTAGAAAATCCAAGGTACCACCACCCTTGGCCCATCCAGACTGCAGATTTGTTGCATGATAATCATGGTTATCCATTCGACTAACTCTCCCATTGTTCTAAAACATATATGGAGCCTACCTCTTGTTTTTAATTATCACCATTGCCATTACCACCACCACCACTTAAGCCTTGTCCCGACTATGCTGGGGTTATCTACATGAACTCAACTTCTCATTCCAGTAATTTGGTCCAAATCCTCAAATAGGTTGGTTCTTCTCTCAAAATTCATATTAGGTTTGTGAAAAGTATTTCACGCTAGTTGTCATGCTCCCTGAGGAAACTCTCTTCTTTTATATGGGCTTCTTGTTGCTCAAGGTTGAGCTTGGGCTTGGAATTGGTTTATTCCTCATATTTAGAATTAGTATTTTTAAAACATATTATTGATAAAATGTAAATCAATATAAAGCAGCATGAGCACAATCCGATCTCAACACAACCTAATTTGAGCACAAAATTGGGAACAACATGAGAACGATGGCAAATGGGGCCAAAGGCCCGTGCTAAGCCTGAGCTAAAAAATAAAAACATTCATATTTGGTGTTTTCGGAGGAAAATTATTGATAAAAATAAATTAACAAAATAAATCTACTATTAATCATCAAGGACTTGATTTTTAGGTACACCCATAAAATCTATTAGTGGGGCCAAGCAGAACCTCAATTAGATTTAGACCCATCTATGTATTTTTTTGCACTTTAGAATTTTATAAGAGGACCCACTCTTAAAATCTTAATGTGGCCATGAAATCACTGCCATAAAACCCATTGTGGGGCCAAGTTTCACTTCAATCAAAATTAAGCCTATCATTCAGGACCTACAAATAAAATCTTAATGTTCCATGAAGCAACGCTATAAGTTTATTGTGGGGCCAAGTTTTACTTAAATTAGACTTCAGGCCATCGTAGTTTCTACACATAGGATTTTATAAGAGGGACCCCACCAATGTAGTTTTCATAATTTTCAATTTTAGTATGAAGGTAATATTATAAACCCATTAGTAGGCCCTTTATAAAATCTATAATATTTCAAAATTATAATATTTTTTCAAAACATCAACCCAAGTTTTATTCAAGTAACACCAAGGTACCACCACCGGCCCTTGGCCCATCCAGACTGGAGAATCGTGGCCCATCCATTTGACTAACTCTCCCATTGTTCTAAAACTTACATGGAGCCTACTTCATGTTTTTAATTATAACCACCACCATCACCACCACCAATTAATTAAGCCTTGTCCTGATTATGTTGGGGTCAGGTACATGAACTCAACTTCTCATTCCAATATTTTAGTCCAAATCCTCAAATAGGTTGGTCCTAGCTTCTCTCAAAATTCATATTAGTTTTGTAAAAATATTTCATGCCTAGCTGTCAAGATACCTGAGGCAACTCTCTTCTTTTATATGGGCTTCTTGTTGCTCAAAGCTGAGATTGGGCTTGGAATTGGTTTATTCCTCATATATAAGTATTGTGTATTAATGTGTATACTAAAAAGCCCACCTTGAGCTTTAACTTGGGCTTGAAACAAAGTTGAGCTGAACAGGCCCAGCTCAATCTTGCTGGAAGTAAACCGTACCAGCTAAAGTCCAAGTTCAACCAAATCCAATTGATCACTATATGACACTTGTTTTTATAATATTTAATTTACATATTTCACAAACGATCAATTTATTAGGTGGGCTCAACTCCTACCAATGTGAAATTATAGTGGAGGACCTATATAATAGGGCGACATTTATTTTTTTATTTAAAAGAGCTCTGCACTATTTTCATTTATTAAATGAAGATCCTTATGAAAGACAAAAGGAATATTTGGTTAAGAGGGAAAAGAACATGCAATTTAATAAATAAATAAAAAAGGTATATATTTTCATTATTTTTAAAAATTCAAAAAATAAATTTAACGTTGTTACCTTTCAATATGTAGTAATAACCTATTGAAGCGAGTCCATAAAAATTAGTAACTTTTTTAAAATTATCATTTTGTGATCCTCTTTGAAGGTGGTTGAACCTTAGGGGCTTGCCAACACACTCATGGTTGAGTGGTGTTGGCATCTAGCATCACACACAGGCTCAAAGATCAGAGATCGATCCCTAGGCTTCAAGTTTAGAGTACCACTCCAGTGGTCTAACTTAATGAAAAATAAAATAGAAAATAGAAAAACATGAGGGGGCTTTTTATTTTTTTTATTTTTTAATACTTCCCCTTTAATTTTTGTGGTTAAGATTTTTCATAAATAGACCCACTTATGAGCCTTCCCAACTTCATGTCGAGTGCCAGCTTGCGAGGATTAGGAATAGCTGTGAAATTCGTTTCGTTTCCGGGCGAAATTCCTGAGGTTTTTCATTTTAGGCTTCATTTCGAAAACGGAGCACCATATTCCAATTTTTCGCCCAATTTTGCCCGAAATGTTGAATTTGGGTTGATTAGCCCAATTTTGCCCGAAATGGGCCCTCTTATGATTTCTATACCATAAATAAAAGGGACAATCTCTCTTTTAGATTTTCCTCCTAGTTCCTTTTCCTTTGTTTCTTTTCCTGCTTTTAAGGTAGTTTGGGTGGACAATCTTCTTGGGCCCTTTAGTGCAAGGTGTATACTTAACACACATGCCCAGGGGCCCACCTCCATCAGTTCTCTTTTCTCACGTGCTGAGTTTGGTTGGACAGCTTGGGCGGTAACCTTTTCTCACCTCGTGGCACCCACTTAGATGAACGTGTTACCTATGGGCCCCTTTAATTCAAGCTGTCCACTTGAGATTAACACTATGTTTGGTGTAAGAGCTCGACCCGAGTGACCTCGATTGGTACTAATTAAGTTATGTTTTGGTTCTAAGTGTGTTTAGTGGATTTTGATTTAGTTGGGTTTATAATAGCTTTATTATAGTTTTGGGAAAATTTGAGTGCCTTTGTGATTAGTAGGGCCCTTTGGGGGTTCCTTTTTTGACTTTGCGTTTACTTAGGGGTTTATCCAGGATTTCCTTTGATTTGTGTTTTCATCCAGTTTTACTCATCTTGTTAATCTCCACAACTTTCATGTTAGTCCCGTTCTCGTTCGAGATCCCGAAACCCGACTTTTCTAGCTTCAAGGGCAAAACAGTCTTTTTACAGTAATTCTATACCCAATGTTTGATTTTCCCGAAACTCGTGAAACATATACTTCTTTGAAACTAAAAATTTCGACGATCATTTCTTCCTTCGTCGATTTCATCCGAGGTCCCGAAAACTACTATTTCAGCCTTCCAAGATTTCTAAGGGGTGGAGTCCACTTGCGTTTGCTTATATAAGGTGAACCCATCTCTTTCCTTTCTCTTTTTCCAGCACAAGCAACTAAACCTAGGGCTCCTTGCGTTTTCTTCTTCTTCTTGTATTCCATCACTCAATCTCCCACCAAACTTGCACCAACATCAAAAGGGATTCCACCGTTCTCTTCCTCTCCACTAAGGCTTCATCTTGATACCATTTTTGGAGAAAACCTCCATTTCCAAGATCCTCTTTGAGCTTGTCTTGCCCATTTGGAGAACTTACAAGTAAGAAATCCCCTCTATCTTCTAGATTTGTGTTCTTATGACTCTAGAAGAGCTTCACCTCCATTATTGGAAGTTCTCTCTTTCTATTTCCTTGTTTTGACCCTTTTAGGGTTTGTTTTGGGGGTTTTTGTATAGTTTTTTTTGGAGCTTGGCTTGGAGAGAGTGTTAGAAACTTGATTTTCTTGATTAGAGACCTTGAGGCAAGTGGATGATTTGATATTTTGAGCTTTGAATGGTTTTCATGAAATGCATCAATGACTTCACTATATGTTTCATGTTATTTTTTACTTACATGATTTTAAAATAAATGCATATAAATGAGTTGGTTAGCTAATAACTAAATGAGATATTGCATTGATGACCTTCCATTTATTACTTGTTTTGGTATAAATGACTCTTTGTGATTGTGGATTTTCTCTCCTCCTTGTGGTTGAATGTGATTAAGAAGAAGGTTCCTCATTTGATGCTTATGGAAGTTTTGATGTGGAGGAAGTGTTGAATGTTGAATTGAAGGAGCACTTTTAGCTCATTTTAATGCAGGAAGATGAATGGGAATGAAGAGAAATGGTTTGAGGGAGAAATGGGCTCAAAATCTGGACACAGTGGGATTTTTCCGCACCTGGCGATCAGCTAGCAGTCACCAGGCGGCTAGCGGCTAACCGCCAGCTGACCGAACCATCGCGGTCACATTTCTAGATAGCACAATTTCGCCCAGAATCTGCGGTCAGCCCCGCGGTTAGCCAGCGGCTAACCGCTGAACCCACCGGCGGCTAACCGCCAGCTAACTGTGTTGTCACAGTTACTTTTCCAGTAGCTATCCAGAATCCACGGTCAGCCTTGCGGTTAGCTAGCGGCTAGCCGCCGAACCCATCAGAGGCTAACCGCCGCTTACCGAAATTACACAGATATTCTGAAACAAAGAGAAACGAAGTGGATTCTGTCCCAATCATTTGTGCATCCTTTTAGAGAATGATGGGGACTGTTCAACTATAGGTATGTATGGAGTCCGTTTGAGAAAGAATCCATAACAAAAAGATTCATTTGAAGCCTTAGGAAAATCCTAAGGTGTATAAAGAGCCCAGAATGTCTCCAAACTCAAGGAGTACCAATTTATATTGAAATTGACATATGAGACCCGAAAATTATGAATTATGATTTATCATTCCTGAAAGCATTGAAGCTGCATTGTAGCATTTTGCTAGTTCCGATATGCACTCCCCGTTTGAAATGATATTTGTGCCTTTAAGCACCCCATCCCGCCCGTTATATAAGTGCATCATATGTATTTCGTACTTGTCTTGATTTCTGTTATTTGACCTATGAGTCGGCACCACTAAGCTTGGATAACCTTGCTGGTCTGATCCACCGACTTGGAGACCCCCCTCCTGTCACAACCCCGGACGAGACCCAGGCCCCGCGACGATGATTGATGAGATAAGATAATTTCCCATAGGCTCCCGCGGTGAGGGTTTCGAGACATAGAGATCTAACTCACATGAATCAAGTATGCGGAAGCGTGTAGCAAATCACATCACAACAAGATATGAACAAATACAGCATCAAGACCAAAATATCAGAAAAGGAATTATAACCTGACATTCCTATCATAGTTCAAGTTATAAGATTAATCAAAGTGTGTTAAATTGTTACATCCCAAAATAAGAGGCCAACAAAGGCCAATACAATACCACAAGTACACAAAACCCAAAACGTGATAAATCGAACTCATGACCCTCCCGACGTCTAGATGATGTCATCGGGTTGCCACTCACGAGCTGGGGTTGGCTCAACAGCCTCCTCCAGGCACTCCTCCTCAAGGGCAAAGCCGCCTGCATCTGGGCACCAAAATAACAAGCATTAAACACAACGGTTTGGCAGGTAATCAATTTAGACATGAGCATGGGATAATAATGTTTTATCGAAAATATTTAAGAACAATTTACTGAACTTAAAATAAATGCTTGACTGAGATACATTTCAAAATAGAAACAAACTAGCATGGATACATAATATATCATGAATAGTAAATCCACAAAGAGCCCATCCTTTCTCTATCATATATAATGCAAAGTGCAAGCACGCACGACTAACACAATATACATAATATAACAAGACACGATTCCCACAAATACAGGATTCCGGCCACGGAACCGGATACGCACGATGTGTAATAAAATACACGACTAATCTGCAGATAGTACACATGTTTAAAGACCCCTAAATAGTCGATCAGACTAAAAGGGCAGTCTAAGCTCAATGGTATTCACTTGAATTCATGAATGCATAAAACACGTGAAATACGGTCTAAACACGTCGAGATAAGAAGGGGAAGTCACTTATCAAAATAAGACAATGCACGACTAGTAAAAGGCATAATATACATGCACATAACTTAAGAAGTGATCCCCATTAGGTACTTGAAACAAATCTTCGAACGAGCTTAAAACTTGAATTCAAAGCGGGTACACGATGTTACTTGTTGTATTAAACCGAAGTTCAAACACGAAAATTTCATCAAGTATATGCTAAGGCCATTCATTGACCTTTGTGTAATTGAGACTCAAATGTTAAAATAAAAGAATTGGTGTCCCCGAAGTTGAATTATATCTTGGAGTTCCATTTACACAATGTCAAGTTAAAGTCCTCAACATAGTCTAGTTTTCAATCTTTAAAAAGTATACAAATGGGATAAAATTCCAAAACTGGGATTTGACAGGTCGCTCAAATGGTCTGGACAGTTCGCTCGAGCAAACCATCAGGTCGCTTAGGCGACCAAGGTTCTTTCTTGAAACTGGCCAGACAGTGGACAGTTCGCTCCAGCGAACCAATGGTCGCTTGAGCGGACAGTCCTCTGTCTGCGCTCGGAATGGGTAGTGGCTTGGTCGCTTGAGCGAACAGACTTCTGCCTGTGCTCTCTGAGTGCAGAAATTACACTTCTCATAGGTGGCTTGGTCGCTTGAGCGAACAGACTTCTACCTGTGCTCGCTGAGTGCAGAAATTACACTTCTCATAGATGGTCCTTAAACCATTTATTCCCTCCATCTCACACTTAAACCACCTGAAATCCCCTGAGCCTCCATGCTCTCTAAGGGGTTAAATTCACATTCCAATACCATTCAATAAAAATCGAAATCACGATTAACACAAAATTGGACACTGTCATCCCATACTTGTACGTACACCCAGGCCTTCCTGAATGTGTCTAACTAACATAAAACGTTCTCAAAATTCCCAAAGCTATGTCCAGGACTAAAACTAATTATATTCTAACCAAACGGTAACTAAACCCACTTAGGACTAAGCACACACTAATAATACACTAATCGGGTAGTTCTTAGGTTGGGGTCTACCATCCTCCACCCTTTAGGATATTTGGTCCACCAAATAAAACAAACTTTTACCTTTGGTAACAAGTGTGGATATTTTCTTTGAACTTGATCTCTCAATTCCCATGTGGCTTCTTCTAGTTCGTGATTTTCCCAAAGTATCTTAACCCACTGAATAGACCGGTTCCTCAACTCTTACTCCTTGGTATCAATGATCTTGATTGGCTTTTCCACATACGAAGCATCTTCTCGAATCTTCAAAGGCTCGTGTTGTAATATATGAGAATGACTATGAACATATTTCTTAAACATGGAAACATGAAATACGTTGTGTACCCCGGAGAGTTATGGTGGTAACGCAAGTCTATATGCAACATCTCCAATCTTGCTCAAAATCTCATACGGATCAATAAACCTCTTTGATAATTTGCCCTTCTGTCCGAACCTCAGAGTCCCTCTAACTGGTGAGACTTTTAAGAACACTTTGTCACCCACTTGAAACTGCAATTCTCTTCGGCGAGTGTCAGCATAACTCTTCTGTCTACTTCGGGCGACCTTCAAACGTTCCTGAATCAATTTGACCTTGTCACTTGTCTCTCTAACTATAGTCGGTCCATAAAAACTACGTACACCGACTTCTTCCCAACATACTGGAGTTCTGCATCTTCTGCCATAGAGTGCCTCAAAAGGTGCCATACCGATGCTGGAATGGTAGCTATTGTTGTAAGCAAACTCAAAAAGAGGTAAGTACTCATCCCATTGAACTTTGAAATCTAACACACAAGAAAGTAACATGTCTTCGAGAGTCTGTATTGTCCGTTCTGACTGACCATCTGTCTGAGGATGATACGCTGTGCTGAATTGGAGTTTGGTACCCATAGACTCAAGAAGAGTTTTCCAAAACCTCGAAACAAATTTGCTATCTCTATCCGAAGTGATGGAGATGGGTTGACCATGCTTACTAACAATCTCATCAATAAATAATTTTACAAGTGGTGCCATATGCATCATATTCCCTGTCTTCATTGGAATAAAGTGAGCAGACTTGGTTAAACGATCCACAATAATCTATATTGCATTATTCCCCTTCTTAGTATTTGGCAAACCGGAGACGAAATCCATGGTGATGTGTTCCCATTGCCACTCCGGAATCTCCAATGGTTGTAGCAAACCTGGGGGTTTCTGATGTTCTGCTTTAATCAACTGGAAAGTTAAACAACGAGATACAAAAGCCGCTATCTCTCTCTTCATGTTGTTTCACCAAAATCTATTCTTCAAATTCTGATACATCTCCGTGCTTCCCGGATGCATGGAGTATCTTATGTTGTGGGCTTCAGTCATTATCTCATTCTTCAAATCATCTACATTCGGTACACACAACCGATCACGAAAATACAACACTCTATTCACCCTCTTGAAATCTGGACGTTCTGCGATATGCTCTATAATCCTTGCCAAAACTGGGTCTTGCAATTGATTGTCCTTGATCTTCTGGATAAAAGTAGGCTCAGACACTTCATATTTGCTAACATTACTCCCAACTCTAGGGTCTGCACTTCAACACCTAACTCTTCAAACTGGTGAAAAACACTGACTCCTCTCAAGCTGGCCATGGCCACTGATTTTCTGCTCAATGCATCAGCTACTACGTTCACTTTGCCTGGGTGATACTTGATTGGAAAGTCATAGTCTTTGATGTATTCCATCCACCTTCTCTATCTCATATTCAAATCCTTCTGTGAGAACAAGTATTGCAAACTCCTATGGTCGGAATGGACTTCGAATTTCTCTCCATAAAGATAGTGTCTCCACATCTTCAAAGCAAATACCACTATTGCCAATTCCAAGTCATGAGTTGCATAGTTCTTTTCATGATCCTTCAACTGCTTTGAGCCATAAGCAATCACTTTGCCATCTTGCATCAATACACAACCCAGTCCCACCTTTGAAGCATCCGTATAAACAATGAATCCACTGCTGCCTGTCGCGACCCCGGACCGGGTCATCGGGCCTAATCCGGGATCGGGACGCTAATTGTGATTGTGTATGATGGATGATGAATTAATTTAAACCCAAAACGTATACGAGTCTACCAAAGAATGCCACTCGTACACGCGATTTCTCACAGGTGTCCGCGGTGAGGATATCACATCAACATGAATATTTCTTTTATGTGCGGAAGCGTGTAGCAAATCTATTTCATACATTCATGTCCAAGATAACAAGATTAAACCTGTTTGAAACTAGTATCAAAATGAGCAATGATCATTAGTGCTATAACCCAAAAGAAAGTTAAAGTTTACAACAATATCGTTTAATTACATTGCCCCCAAAAATAGAGGCCAACAAAGGCCAATATTAATAAAATAACAAGTTCCCAAAAGAATGGTTAGACTCAACCCAAAATGTTACGTCACTCGGGCAACCGAATGTCTAGACGACATCATCGGTGTGCCACTCGACTAGACGATGCGGTTCTCCGACCGCCTCCTCATGTTCCTCCTCGGGGAGACCGATAACGGGACCTGAGTACCAAAACAAAGGGTCAAACACGACGGTTTGGCAGGTGGGTGAAAAGACATGTCAATAAAGAAATTACCTTGGAAAACATTTAAACCTGTCAAAACAATAGTTTCATAAAACGAGAGAATCATTTATTCAAATACATATGCAATATAAAACATGTAAGGTATCCAAGGAAACGGGAAACAAACAAGATGGCAACCACACATAGCTAAGTCCTCTATCACCAAAGTGACATGAGCATATCGGGATGGTGTCTCAGTCACCGAAGTGAGGAGATACAACATAAGTAACATACACATATACATAATATAATATGGGACATGACCACGATAGCGAACTGGGCTTCGGGAACCACAGTAGCAATCTGCGGCATCGGGACAAGACCACGGTAATAACCGGGTAGTGGGATCCAAACTACAGTTGGCGGGACGGGAAGGGGTCTTCAAGTCGGTGGATCAGACCGGCAAGGAAAGCCAAGCTTAGTGGTGCCGACTCATAGGTCAAATGACAAATCAAAA
This sequence comes from Camphora micrantha, assembly GCA_003546025.1. NCBI lineage: Eukaryota > Viridiplantae > Streptophyta > Magnoliopsida > Laurales > Lauraceae > Camphora > Camphora micrantha. The sequence continues at coordinate 11,603,314 of QPKB01000010.1, forward strand.
CATGTATAAAACATATCAAGTGTATGTATGGAAACGGGCGGGACGGGATGCTCAAAGGCACAAGTATCATTTTATTCAGGCATGTATAAACGGGCTAGCAAAATGCTAAAATATACTTTCAATACTTTCGAGAAAGATAAATCATAATTCAAGAAATTCGGAACTAGTGTCGGGATTCAAGATAAATCACAATTCAAGAAATTCGGGACAACTGTCGAGATTCAAGATAAATCAGGTGAGTAAGGACCCCGTATGTCCATTGTAATAATGACTTGGTACTCCTTGAGTTTGGAGACATTCCGGGCTCTTTATACACCTTAGGGATTTTCAAACGTTTAAATGAACTTCAAAACAAACGGAACCTCAAAAGAGATCCTAAGTACAATGTTAACCCTGAAGCATCGTACAACCAACTCAGTCACCGAAGGGGATAGGATTCACGATACCCAAACGTACAAACCTCGTGCATAGTTATAAAGGGGGTATCCCGTTGTCCCGTACCGTTCAAGATTGAATTGAGAGACCATGGATCCTTACCCGAGAGGGGGGGGGGAGGGTGAATAGGGTGATCTACACTTAATGACTAATTATGGCCAATTTTAATTTCTTAACAATCAACTAGTCACATGTGATGATTAACATACAATATGCGGAAGCTTAAACAAAACAATCACCACAAAGCAAACAACACTACACAAGGATTTATAGTGGTTCGGCCTCAATGCCTACATCCACTACCGGCTTGTGATCCAACACCCCACCGGATTTCCACTATTTATGCTTTTGAAAAAGGCTAAGCAATAACATCTACAATATGCTTTCCAAGGCTAAGCAATAACCTAACAATGTTATTTTTCTAGGCTTAACAACAACCTATACAAGATGCTTTTCTAGGCTAAGCAATAACCTTTACAATAAAGAGATTTTCTCTCAAGGTAGTGTCTTCACAAAACACTCTAAGAGAATACAATTAAGCTCAATTACAATGCCTCTTAATTAGGCAGATATGAAATTGAAAAACTAACTCACACAAACACTATATGAATGCAAAGGTGTATGTTCATGATGTGTGTGTGTGATAACTTCAATCAAGTTATAATTAAGCCCAATCAAAATTTACTTAATGCATTTAAAAGTTTAAGGCGGACAAAAGATTTGATTGAAGTGAAATGAAAATCACAAGTATAAATACTAACTTGTTGATGATATAAAAATCAAAGGTTCACAAGTTGTATAAAACTATTTACGACTAAACATGTGATGCATGTGCAATGTTGTTTTCAAAAACAAAAGTTTAACTAAGGTTCAAATGAATGAAAACAACAATATGATTCAACCAAGTAAATGAAACATGTTATAAAAGAAATCAAAGGATTTGACAAAACATGTTTTATAAAGTTTTAAAACAAACTTGGTTTGAAATCAAGGTGAAGAATCCAATCCAACTTAGATCAAAGATTAAATGAAGAATGGATTCAACACATCATAGTTATCATGCTAAAAATCATTTACCAATAATTTAAACAAGGCATATAACATATGATTAATAAAAGTAAAGGTTACTTAGAGATTTAACTTCATTAATCCAAGCTTTAACTTTACTAATGACCCCTTGGTCTCTCTTACTTCATTTTTCCCTTTTTCTTGCCTCCAAACAGCTCAAGGATGGCTTAGATGTTGCACACTTTGGCAAAGGAATGAGCTTCATTTTATACCCAAAAAGTGCCCAACGGCTAGTCCCCAGTCGACCTACCCCTGTGCCCGGTCGACCTGGCCTTCAACGGTCATAAATCTGACCGTTTGAAAAAGAGCACAACGGCTCTTTCCCGGTCAACCCACAGTGGGCTCGGTCGACCGGGTCCATGGGCTCGGTCGACCGGCCACACTGCAGGTCGACCGGGTCCTGGGACCTTTTTCCCCACAAAATGCATATTTCAAAGTATTTTCTTGTGGGGACTTTTGGGCCATGGAATCAAGCATGGAAACATGTTTTAAATCAATCTAAGACTTTTAAAAACATGAAACCTAATATGCCTAAGATGATTTGAAAGTTTTAAAACCAAAGGCTTGCTTGATTCAAAAAGATCTTTTCAAAACTAATTGCATCCAAGTTTAAAATCAAAACATGCATGAACCAAGATTTCTACAAATCTTAAAAACAATGCATGTGTAAATCAAGATTTTCTAAATCAATGCATGTGTGAAAATTCAAATGATGTTAAAATGATAATGCATCCATCAAATTGAAATACACAAAATTCCTAACAAAATCCCCCTTTTCAATTTGATGGCAAACCTTACTCAACACCGAATTTACACACTGAGTCTTCAGCTCCCCCTAAGCTGGACAAGTCTTGAAATCTCTTGATGCTTCTTCTCTTAACTTGGGTTCTAGTTCTTTTTCTTCAATCTTCTTGATGCTTGGAGCTTGATCATTCTTCAAGCTTTCTTTTCAATAGCCAAGCATCTTCTTTAGCTCCCAAGCTTTCTCTTCTTTCACTGTCCCCCTTTGACCAAGCACTCTCTCCCTTTTTGGCAAGATATGCATTCTCTCCCTGTTTAGACAACTTGAACACTCTCTCCCCCTTTGACATGAAATTGCAAAGGATCCTACATACATGAAACAAGGAAAATACCTTTGAGTAGTACCTGTTAACAAAAGAATTCGAAAATGAAATACATAACAGGTTTTCATATATGGGTAGCAAGTTATAAGGGTATAGAGCCAATACAAGGGTGAATTTGATCAAAACTAATACTTCCTATGAAGGTTTACACTCCCCCTCAATCCATTCTCTCATTTTGTCAAATTTTTGACAAATATTTAACTATTTGAAGCAAGAAGAAGACGGTTTAACCAATTGAGGGTTAACTTCAAGAGAAGGATTAGATACAAGTTTAACTATTGAGCTCAATATGATCAAATTACCATTATAAAGATACCAATTGACGGGTAAGCTATAGGATAATTAAAGAGCAAGGTCAAAAGGATAATCTATCATGGATATCAATTGAAATATATATAAAACAAATATACCAATTGAGATTGAAGGATATGACTATTAACTCAATCACTCTAAAATGGAGTTAAGGAATATACCTATTAGGGTTCATCCAAATTAGAGTTATCCATGATGTTATGGGGGTTACTAAACATAGCATCAATCAATATAACTTATGAAAATCATATGTTATGAAAGTTTTGAAAACATTTCATTCAATCATAAAATATGACTATAAAGAGCAAGATGAGTGAAATGAAATTCAAACATGGAAATTATGATGCTAATAGAATGTGACATATACAAAATCAAGCATCATAAATGAATATTCATCACTTTTAAAGATATAACTAATGAGCATAGTGATGATCATGAGAAATTGCATAAAAAGATATAACTTAAAAGAACATGCAATTTACAAAGTGTCAAAATCATATGAATTCAACATCTAAGATATCCATCAAACAATAGTTATAACTATGAAATACAAGGAATGGATTTCAAAGAGGTTCATAAGATTAAGCACACTATTATGAAGTTGAGACATGTATAAATAATGATACCAATAAGAAAACTATACATAAATCAACAACATAACCATCCAAAAAAAAAAAATTTTTTTTGACTAGAAAGCACAAAGGATGGATTTAAGAGTCCTAGAATGGTGTCTACAAATAAAACTAAAATTAAGCACAACCAAACAAGGAACTATATGGACATTTGCATATAACAAGAGTGTAACTAAATGGGCAAATATGCAAATTGTCTATCACAACATTCATTTCCATTTAAGTTGATATAACCAATTGCATAGGGAAATGAGAACATGGAACATGCTTTGATGATTATAACTAATAATGATTTAGAGCATTTCCATTCATAAAATCTTCAAATTATTTCAATAAACAAAATCCAACAATGAGCATAAAAGAATGATTTTGAAGATAATCAATTTTCAACTAGCATTTAATAATATATGACTTATTTGAAACACATGCAAGTTGACTTTATAAAACAATAATTTTCCATTAGAAAATTTAACTTAGAAAAACATGAAAAATCCAAAATGTTTCAAATCATTTGTTTTTCAAAACAAATAAGCCATTTAAACAAATGATTTTGCAATATCAATTGATTATGAAAGATCTAGCTAAGAAAGCTTTTGAAATCATAATCAATTGATCATGTAGAAATCCAATACAAGATATAACTATATGAGAGTAAGAAGCAAATCTATCATGAGGAAAATATAATCAAATGATTTTGAAAACCATGATATGTAACTAGAGAAGTACATGAAAACAAAATCAATTGATTACAAATAAACATTGCATTTAAAGAAATGTAACTAATGAAAGAACATAAATGCAAATGATCATGACCAACAAAAAGCTTTAACTATAAAGGATAGGTTGGTCAATGAGGTTCAAGGCCTTAAAGTTTGACTAAGTATATAACTTTAGGAATCCACCTAAGGTCTTGAGAGGGTTGATCTTTGAGGTCTAGGTTAGAAGTCCCACCAACTTTAGGAGATTTGACTTGATAAATTTTCGATTTAGACTTATCACCATTATGTTTAGATTTAACTAAATTTAGCTTAGGTTGGTGAATACTCTTTTGAGATTGGTGATTCTTCTTCTTAGGGGATTGATTTCTTTTCTTCTTATTTTCTCCCTTTATTTGACTTTTGAATTTTAAATTTAACTTTGCTATTTTCTTCAAAAGTTCTTTCATGGGTTGATTTAAGGGAGATAGGTTGAGAAGCTTTTTGTTTATAGATTCTTTTATACTTGGTTTAACTTGTTTAACCTTTTTAGAATCTATCTTAGGAGACTCCTTTTTAATTGATTTAACTTGTTTGATTTTCTTGGAGTCTTCTTTGATATTTAGTGTCTTACGCTTCATAGAGTTTGATTTTACTTTTTTGGCTTCAAAGATGGGTTTAGACACATGGTTTCTTCTTAGTTTACACTCAAACCTAAAATGCCCTTCAATGCCACAATAATTACATTTAGATATGGGCAAGGAAGTATGAGTGCTAGAGAATGAGGACTCACCTTTCACAAAAGTGTTGGTGAATTTAGGATCATGTGAAATATTCCTATTGTAACCAAGACCCGTCCTATCTCTTTGAGATTTACCCAATTTTAATAACTTTTCAAATTTTTCTTCACTTTGGGTAAATTTGCACTCATACTTTTATTTGTAGCTTTCAAGTTGAGTGACTTGGTTTTTAAGGGTTGAATTTTCATTTTTAACTTTTGTTAGTTCATTTTCAAATCCCTTAGATTTGTTTAGTTCTTCATGGGCAAGTTTTAACTCAAATTTAAGTTCATTAATAACATTAGATCCAAGTTCTAAAGTTTTTATCTTATTTTGAGCATTAGATAAATTTTCCTTAGAAGTAGTCAACTTGGATTCTAGGTTGTTAATGTTTTTGTCTTGCCTTTGTAATTGATCTCTTAGTTTTGAATTTTCCTTATTAAGATCATCATTTTCTATTTTTAATTCATTTAGATCATCTTTAATATTATGAAGGTTATTCAAAGAGATCATAAACTAAGAGTCTAGACAATGTATAACTTTTTCTTTCTCTCTAAGTTCATCTTTTGAAGAAACTAATTCTTGGTTTAGTCTTTTAGATTCTTCTCTTAATTTTTTATTTTTCTTATCAAGCTCTATGGACAAAGTATATAATTCCTCATAGGCTTGTTGAAGGTCATCTTCATTTTCATCATTTTCTTCCTCTTTTAATTCAAATTGAGATTCATTAATTTCAAGGTTTGAATCTCCAAATGTGGGAAGGAGGGGTCTAGAAGAATCTACACAAGAATCTATACAACCTAACATAGTGGAATCCATTCTAATGATTTTCATGAAAATACAACACTAGGGTTTTGACTCTAGGTTTTTACACCTAATCAAGAGTTCCAAAAACACTTGATCCTAATAAAGAGCACGAGGCTCTGATATCAATTGAGAGTCCATAGATCCTTACCCTAGAGGGGGGTGTGAATAGGGTGATCTACACTTAATGACTAATTATGGCCAATTTTAATTTCTTAACAATCAACTAGTCACATGTGATGATTGACATACAATATGTGGAAGCTTAAACAAAACAATCACCACAAAGCAAACACCACTACACAAGGATTTATAGTGGTTCGGCCTCAATGCCTACATCCACTACCGGCTTGTGATCCAACACCCCACCGGATTTCCACTATTTATACTTTTGAAAAAGGCTAAGCAATAACATCTACAATATGCTTTCGGAGGCTAAGCAATAACCTAACAATGTTGTTTTTCTAGGCTTAGCAACAACCTATACAAGATGCTTTTCTAGGCTAAGCAATAACCTTTACAATAAAGAGATTTTCTCTCAAGGTAGTGTCTTCACAAAACACTCTAAGAGAATACAATTAAGCTCAATTACAATGCCTCTTAATTAGGCGGATATGAAATTGAAAAACTAACTCACACAAACACTATATGAATGCAAAGGTGTATGTTCATGATGTGTGTGTGTGTGATAACTTCAATCAAGTTATAATTAAGCCCAATCAATATTTGCTTAATGCATTTAAAAGTTTAAGGCGGACAAAAGATTTGATTGAAGTGAAATGCAAATCACATGTATAAATACTAACTTGTTGATGATATAAAAATCAAAGGTTCACAAGTTGTATGAAACTATTTAAGACTAAACATGTGATGCATGTGCAATGTTGTTTTCAAAAACAAAAGTTTAACTAAGGTTCAAATGAATGAAAACAACAATATGATTCAACCAAGTAAATAAAACATGTTATAAAAGAAATCAAAGGATTTGACAAAACATGTTTTATAAAGTTTTAAAACAAACTTGGTTTGAAATCAAGGTGAAGAATCCAATCCAACTTAGATCAAAGATTAAATGAAGAATGGATTCAACACATCATAGTTATCATGCTAAAAATCATTTACCAATAATTTAAACAAGGCATATAACATATGATTAATAAAAGTAAATGTTACTTAGAGATTTAACTTCATTAATCCAAGCTTTAGCTTTACTAATGACCCCTTGGTCTCTCTTACTTCATTTCCCTTTTTCTTGCCTCCAAACAGCTCAAGGATGGCTTAGATGTTGCACACTTTGGCAAAGGAATGAGCTTCATTTTATAACCAAAAAGTGCCGGAACGGCTAGTCCCCGGTCGACCTACCCCTGTGCCCGGTCGACCTGGCCTTCAACGGTCATAAATCTGATCGTTTGAAAAAGAGCACAACAGCTCTTTCCCGGTCGACCCGCAGTGGGCTCGGTCGACCGGCCACACTGCAGGTCGACCGGGTCCTGGGACCTTTTTCCCAACAAAATGCATATTTCAAAGTATTTTCTTGTGGGGACTTTTGGGCCATGGAATCAAGCATGGAAACATGTTTTAAATCAATCTAAGACTTTTAAAAACATGAAACCTAATATGCCTAAGATGATTTGAAAGTTTTAAAACCGAAGGCTTGCTTGATTCAAAAAGATCTTTTCAAAACTAATTGCATCCAAGTTTAAAATCAAAACATGCATGAACCAAGATTTCTACAAGTCTTAAAAACAATGCATGTGTAAATCAAGATTTCAAGATTTTCTAAATCAATGCATGTGTGAAAATTCAAATGATGTTAAAATGATAATGCATCCATCAAATTGCAATACACAAAATTCCTAACATGAATTGGGTTAAGTTCCGATACCACTGGATTAACCTCAAAGAATGTTGGGTCAAACAATCTCACGATAAGTCAAGTGAGTCCAATAAAAAGGGTAACCAAGTTCCACCTAAGTCCATTTAAGAATAGGGAAAAAAATCACTTCCCAGGAGAGATTCACAGTTGGCCCGGTCGACCTGGCCCTTGCCCAGTCGACCTCGCACACTGCAGTCCCGGTCGACCTGAGGAGGTCAGGTCCACCCCTCTCATGCATGCCCGGTCGACCGAGCCCTTAGCCGGTCGACCGGCAGTTGTAAGTGAAAAAGAGGGAATAGTATTTTGGTCAGGTTCTAGAGAACATGACCCCGTGTGGCCAGTCGACCGAGCTCCCTGGCCGGTCGACCGCGTGAATTGCGTAACAGAACCCAGGTTCTGTTTTCTGTAGTGAAATGGGTCATTCATTTTTCCTTCCTTTTTCTTCATTTCTTTAAACCTGATTAGCAATCTAAATCATGGATAAAACAAGCTAACAAGATTCACTAATATGCATTTATTTCAAATCTAAACAAGCCATTAATATCACAAAACATATGGTGAAATCATTAATGCGTTTCATAAAACTCATTCAAAGCTAAACATATCAAATCATCTACTTGCCTTGGGTCTCTAATCAATGGAAAACAAGCTCCTAACCACACTTGCAAGCCAAGATCACAATCTCTACAAAAAAACCCCAAAACAAACCCTAAAATGGGTCAAACCAAGCAATAAGAAGAGAGAGCTCTCAATAATGAAAATGGAGCTTCTCAAGCACTATGAGAATACAAATCTAGAAGATTAGGGAGAGAGCTTACCAATAGGTGCTCTAAATGAGCAAGGCAAGTTAAATGAGGATCTTAGAGAGAAGAGATTTCTTCAAAAATGGTACCAATGGAAAGCCCTTGAGGTGGTGAAGAAGATGATGAAGTCCTTTTTGATGTTGATGTAGTGTCTTGATGGTAGTGTCTTGATGATGGAAAAGCTAAAAAGAAGAAGAAAGGAGGCAAGAAAACCCTAGACAAGAGAAAGTTGCTGGAAAAAGGGAAAAAGGGAGGGGAAGAGCTCTCTTTTATAAGCAACACGAGTGGGCTCCACTAACTAGCAATATTGTTGGGCCGAAATAGTAGTTCTCGAGATCTAGGATGAAAACGACGAAGAAGGAAGAAATGATCGTCGAAATTTCTACTTTCCAAAAAGTATATGTTTCGCGGGTTTCAGAAATATTAAATATTGGGTACAGATTTAGTGTAAAAAGACTGTTTTGCCCAAGGAGCTAGAAAAGTTGAGTTTCGGGATTCGGGACGGGAACGGGATCAGTATGAAAGTTGAAGGGACTAACAAAATAAGTAAATCGGGATAAAACACCAAATCAAAAGAATCTCGAGTAAACCCCCAAGTACACGCAAGTCATAAAAATGAACCCCCAAAGGGCCCCACTAATTCCAAAGGCACTCAAAATTCTCAAAGCTATGACAAAGCTATTCTAAACAAACTAAACCAAAATCCACTAAACAAGTTCAAGATTAACACGTGACTTAATTAGTACTAATCGAGGTCACTCGGGTCGGGGTCTTACACTGCCCGATGGTAATGTGAGGATTGGAGCTGTGGTTAATCTTCTCTTCATGTAACGCCCCACCCCTACACGCATGCATGATATTGTCCGCTTTGGCCCACGGGCTTCACGGTTTTGCTTCTGATGGGTCTCAACCCATCAAAAGGCCTCATGCAAGGTAAGGGTGTAAGATCTACATATAACCCCATTCACTTTCCTCTTTATAATTGATGTGGGACTCCGGGGCGTCACAATCCACCCCCCTTAAGGCTGCACGTCCCTGTGCAGTAGCCTGCCAGTCTCTGTAGCCTGCCAGCCCTCTTGGCCCGCCCACATGGAGACTCGCCCATGTGTTCCTTAGCCCTTATGTTATGGAAATTAGGAAAAAGACCCTTTGTCCTTAAGGAACCCATTTGATTCTTAAAATTTTATATTCCTGGTAATACACTAAGATGAGACCCTAAGCTTTCTAAAATTAGAAACTAAGGTTATTTATCATTATCAATTTGCAAATTAAATATTAAATGTTATCTTTGATTTTAATGTGTCAAAATTATAATTTTGGACCTTATTAATCAGATCATTAGACCGAGTAAATACCGTCTGGGCATACGGTATCTTACTAACGTAGGGTTTAGTGCCTGGTATGACCTCGGGTAAATCTTAATGGATTCGAGTTCAACCAATCTCTATTGGAAAACCCTTAACTGGGTCTATGCACCATTAATGAAGAAGGGATGCGTTGATCTTATATTTATTAGAGATTCCTATGGTTGTTGGGTACGAAACCTTATGTCTAACCTTTAGGATTGATTCGTATTTATGTCTTAAACTTCACATGCATATCTTAGTTTAGGTTATGTATTCTCTTAGATGCATACCCTGTTGTGTATTATGGACTATAAAGTGGCTTGTCAAATTATTTATGACGATTTGATTATGATATGGAATGTGTAGTGGCCAGCACTTTGCTTTGACTTAGGACTCTTGTGTCGGAGCTTTATTATTCAGGTCTATTATGCTTATATGTATATGTTTATATTTATGTTTATGTAGGTCATTTTGTGGACGACTGCAGATCGATATATGGACGGTTGATCACTGATGCGATCGGATCACTTATAATCCACTTTGAATATGAACAGGTTATATATCCTGATTTGTTTTATTTGATCGGTTTATGACCATCGACGTTATGGACGGGCTTTCCCGATTTATTTAGGGCTGACCACCCACAACGGGGACAATTGTCTTCGTGTGAATTATATTGCTCCATTTGTTTTATTTGGATTTATGTTATACGTTCATTCGTGTTATATCTTTGTCATTACTCTTATATGATCACACTTGTCTATATTCTTTTTGTTGTTGTATTAAATTTTGAATTATGATTATTTACTTGCTATTTACTTTGTAATATTTGGTGCATAGGTACCGAATGTAAGTCCATGGATCCGAACCCTAGAGGGGAGGGGGGGGGTGAATAGGGTGAGCTTCTAAATAGGTGACCAATTATACCAAATTCTAATTTCTTAACAATCAACTAGTCACAAGTGATGATATAGAACTAAAGTGCGGAAGATAACAAAAACAATCATCACAAAACATTCACCATAACACAATGATTTATAGTGGTTCGGCCTCAATGCCTACATCCACTACCGGCTTGTGATCCAACACCCCACCGGATTTCAACTATTTATGCTTTTCAATAGGCTAAGCAATAATCTTTTACACTATGCTTTCCAAGGCTAAGCAATAACCTCTTACACTATGCTTTTCTTAGGCTAAACAATAACCTCTACAACCAAAAGGTTGGTTATCTCTTTAAGTAATGTCTAAATACACTTGATGGAGATACAATTTAAGATCAATACAATTGCCTCTTAAATAGGCGGATATGAAAGTGAAAATCGAATTCACACACACACACACACTATGAATGCAAAGATGAATGCACAATGTATATGTATGATGTCCTCAATCAATTTGAAAATTAAAACTCATAAATGTATGCCAAAGGCTTTTAAAAGTTTTAGCTCATAAAAACATTTATGATTGAGGAAAGAATGCTAATCACATGTTAAAAACAACTTGTAAAAGATTTACCTATCTAGTTCAAGCAAGTTGTGAAAGTTTAAGAACAAAATATGTGATGCATAAGGATTTCAATCAAATTAACAATGAAGCTTAATATATGTATGCTTAAAGCATTTGAAAGTGTAAAACACAAAAATAGATTTGATTGAAATCAAGGCACAAATTATATGTACTTAAAATACAACTTGAAAATGATATACCTATCAAAGCTAAGCAAGTTGTGAAACTTTAAAACTAAAGTACATATGATTTGTGAAGTTGTTGAATCCAAAATATAAGATAGATTTGAAAGTGATTTTCTCATGATGAAAAACAACAACCAAAGATTCAATCAAGTATAGGAATCATGTTTACATGTAATTTCAAAGATGTTTACAAAAACATGATTTACTTAGATATACCAATTTAAGTACTACTTGGTTTGAATCTCAAAGTGTTGCATCCAAAACAATAAATCAATTCAAAACATATACATGTTAAGGATACAACAAATCATAGTTTATCATGCTAGAAAAGATTTACCAATAATTAAAACAAAGCATGAAAACATATGATTAAGAAAAGTAAAGCTTACTTAGAGATTTAACTTCATTAATCCAAGTTTTAGCTTTCCAAATGTCCCTTATCCATCCTTAGCTCATTCCCCTTTGATTGGCCTCAAAACATCTCAAGGAGGGCCTCTTTTTTTCTCAAAATTTCTTTAGGAGTGAGCTTCTTTTTATACAAAAAATTGCCCAACGGCTAGTCCCCGGTCGACCTGCCCCTGTGCCCGGTCGACCTGGCCTTCAACGGTTATAAATCTGACCGTTTGAGAAAGAGCTCAACGGCTCTTTCCTGGTCGACCCACAGTGGGCTCGATCGACCGGCTACACTGCGGGTCAACTGGGCCCTTGGACCTTTTTCGCACAAATTGCATTTTTCAAAGATTTTTCTTGTGGGGACTTTTGGGCCATGGAATCAAGCATGGAAACATGTTTTAAATCATTCTAAGAGTTTTAAAAATATGAAACCTAATATGCCTAAGATGATTTGAAAGATTTAAAACCAAAGGCTTGCTTGATTCAAAAAGATCTTTTCAAAACAAATTGCATCCAAGTTTAAAATCAAAACATGCATAAACCAAGATTTTTACAAGTCTTAAAAACAATGCATGAGTAAATCAAGATTTCAAGTTTTTCTAAATCAATGCAAGTGTGAAAATTTGAATGATGCTGAAATGATAATGCATCCATCAAATGGCAATACAGAAAATTCCTAACACCGAGCCCTACTTTACCGAGGAGACAGAGGAGGGTCAAACGTTTCAAACGTTTGAGCCAACTGACGAACCCGAGTGGGATGCCGGAGATGGCTTCGGAGCCGTCTGAGCCTGCATTAGAGAGATTGCCATCTTAGCAGTTCTTTAGATGAACTTTCTTTTAATAATAAACTTTTCCTTAGTAATTATTTAATTTATTCTGCAACTTTAACTATTAACGTTTATTTGATTTTCGTGTTGGATCTTATCTATGAACTTTGGATACCAATTGAATCAAGCTTCCGTTGCATTTAATGAAATTTATTTTGACTCACCACAGGTTGAAATTTGTTTTGTGGGTTCACTTTTTGGAAGCTTGTGTTGTATTAAACACATGAATTTGAATTTAAATTTTAATTTTTCACGTTTTTCCCAATTCTCATTTTGGGGGACGTGACAGTTGGTATCAGAGCCCATCACGATTTTCGGATATTAAAAATGGATAGAAACAATAGGACGTGGTGAGGATTGCGAATTCCGTTAGATAGACTTTAAAGTGTTAACTGTAAAGCCTATTGAATTGTTTGTTAGTTTGTTTTATAGGATCTAACCCATCATTATTTTATTGTAGGTCATGGCACAGCGTACAACCAGATCTCAGGACAAGGAACCTGGGAATGGATCGAATAATCCAGATGATTGTTTTAATCAACTCTTGCAAGCTTTTGCACAAGCCCAGAATACTCAAAATGAGCAGTAGAGAGCACGTGAGACTGAACAAGCTGCTGAAAAATAGCGAGAAAGGGAAGAACGAGCTGCTGCGAGAGCACGAGCGGACAAAGATAGAGCAGCATTCCAGGCTCAGATCTTAGCCTTAACAGATCGTGCAGCTCAACCAGTGCAAGTGGTTATGCCTCCCAGGGAAATGGATCCAAATGATATCTATGAGAAATTTAGGAAGAGGGTTCCTCCTGAGTTTCACGGGTCAGAAGATCCCATGGCAGTAGACGACTTCATATAGCAGTTGGAGCAGATCTTTGCAGTTTTCCGCTGTACTCAGAAGCAACGAGTTGATTTGGCAGCTTACATGCTTAGAGGGATAGCTCTACAATGGTGGAACTCAGTGAAGGCAGTAGTGCAAGCAAAGGCAATAGCTGAAGAAAATGCATGGGAAACATTCACCAAGGAGTTTATGAATAAGTTCATCCCTAAATATGTCAAGGACCAATGGAAGAGAGATTTTCAGAACTTAGTGCAAGGTGACATGTCAGTGCAGTAATATGAACAGCAATTCACAAGATTGGCTAAGTATGCACCCACACTAATGCACCCACACTAGTAGTTCCAGAGGAAGAGAAAATCAGGCGTTTTCTTGATGGGTTATCAGCTGATATCTACATGATGAATGGAGATAATCAACGCCCGACGATCTAGGAGACTTCAAAAAGTGCATATTGGGCGGAGGGTGCACTAAAAAAGAAGACAGCAGAATGGCAAGCCAAATACCAGCAACATCAGTTGAGACAATCTTCTAGTCAGGGCAACCCGAAGAAACCGAAGTTTCAAGGTCAACCCTCAGGTGGTCAGAGACAACAGTGTGGGCGGCGTGGAAAGAATCACCCTACCGAGCAGTGCTACAAGGAGACTGGGGCATGTTTTCATTGTGGGCAGGTTGGACACCAAATTCGAGATTGTCCCAACGGCGGTAGTCAGTTGCCAAAATCTTAGCTAGCAGCTTCTCGTGCTCCTATGCAGCAGCCTCGAAGGACAGCACCTCCGCAGAGACCACAGCCGATTTATCGAGCCCCACAACAGCAGTACCAAGCACTAGCTCTTCAGTACCAACATTATAGGGGTGCAGTGCCACAGCATCAGAGGCCAGCTCTAGGACAACAGAGGCCTTTTGATTTCTTGAGAAAATCGTGCTGGGCTCTGATACCATTTGTAATGCCCCACCCATACCCATGCATGATATTGTCCGCTTTGGCCCACGGGCCTCACAGTTTTGCTTCTGATGGGCCTCAACCCATCAAAAGGCATCATGCTTGACGTATCAAAATGCTAGAATAGTGGGCCCCACCCGCAGACCAACTACGTCAGTAGTGTCGCCCAAACAAGTAAAGCTACAAGAAGGGACCTGATCTCTGATCAGATCAAACAATAGGTCCCACCACACTAATAATAAATGAAAAGTACATCTCACAAGATGCCTTCACATTCTGCAACAAGAGGGCTTCACAGAACTCGTCCAACCCCTCACAGAACCCGTTCCCAAATAGGGCTTCACGCTGGCACGGCTAGGGTGTTGTGATAGTGGGTCCTACTGGGCCCCACATCAAGATTAAATGCAAATAAAATATCTTCAAGGTGACTTACGCCCAAAAATTTAGAATTAGTAGATGGCAGAGAAAATCAAACTTTAAGGCATAAAAAAAAAAAGGGGTTTCTACATGCATCCACACTCAGAATCAATGAGAAACAAAGCATTAAATTCATAAATTATGTTTAGGTACTTGCCTTTTTACCGGGGTTGAAATGCAACAGTTCCTAACCAATACCCAAATCGAGATTCCCACAGCGCTCGAGGATAATCCTATCACCAATCTGACAAAGAAGATGGAAAACAAATGCTCAGATGAGCAGATCTATGGTATTCCTACCCAAAACCTAATATTGGAAAGATTAAGAAGATAACCTAAAAGTACAGATTTACTCCTAATGATTTGAGGAGATGGTTACCTGAGATAAAAAAGTTGAACCAAGAATGATTAATGTGTCTTCAGATCTGGATTCTGATGGCTAGATCCTAAAGTTACAGAGGCTTGGGAAGTTCAAAGAGGAAGAAGACGAAGAAGTTACGGGAGGAGTTGTAGACGAAAGTGGAGATGGATAAAGACGTGTGTTCATAATAAAGGGGATTAGGTTAAAAGGGAATATTCTCTGGGCTTAAGTTATTGGGTCAAAACTGTGGGTCAGGTCATCTACCCTACCCGTTAGCCCAACTAACCGATCCACACATCTAATCTAACGTGTGCCCCACTAAATCCTAAACACTTAGATAACTAAAATACATTCAATTAAAATAATAATAATAACTAATTAAAATTTTAATAAATATTTAAAAGTGGGACCGGGATCTTACATTCTCCCCCCCTTAGGACATTTGGTCCTCCAAATAAAAACAGTACCTCTGGAAGAAGATGAGGGTAAAGCTTCTTCACTTGGTCCCGAAGTTCCTAAGTGGCTTCTCGAGGACTATGGTGCTCCCACTGAACATTCACCCAATGTATTGTCCGAGTCCTGAGAATTTGCTCCTTCGTGTCAATGATCTGAGACGGTCGCTCCACATAAGTAACATTTGGCTGCAACTCCAATGGCTCATACTGCAATACGTGAGACGGGTCTGCGATATACTTTTTCAACATCGAGACATGGAAAACATTATGCACCGCTGACAATTCTGATGGTAAGGCCAATCTGTAAGCAACTTCTCCAATTCTTTCCAAGATCTCAAATGGGCCAATATATCTCCGAGATAACTTTCCTTTATGCCCAAATCGCAATGTTCCTCGCGTAGGTGAAACCTTAAGAAAGACATGCTCACCCATCTTGAATTGAAGATCTCTTCTTTTCATGTCTGCATAACTCTTCTGCCAGCTTCTAGCAATTTTCAACCGGTCATGGATTTGCTTCACTTTCTCACTGGTATCACTAACAATAGATGGACCATGAAAACTCCTGACACCTATCTCCTCCCAACAAATTGGGGTTCTACATCGATGTCCATATAATGCTTCGAATGGGGCCATGCCGATACTGGAGTGATAACTATTATTATATGCAAAATCGCATAATGGGAGACTCTTCTGCCAGTCCTTCCCAAACTCAAGAACGCAAGCTCGCAACATATCCTCCAGTGTCTGATTAGTCCTTTCAGTCTGACCGTTGTTCTGAGGATGATATGCTGTACTGAAATTCAATGTTGTGCCCAGAGCTTCCTGAAGTTCAGTCCAGAATTTACCCAAAAATCTAGGATCTCTGTCTGTTACAATCGATAGGGGAACACCATGAATTGTGACAACCTTCTCCATATACATTCGAGCTAATTCATCTCGAGGTGTCTTCATGCTCATTGGTAAGAAATGTGCCACCTTAGTCAATCTGTCAACTATCACCCAGATGCTATCCTTGTAATGAATCGATGGCAACCCAGAAATAAAATCCATAGTTATGTGTTCCCATTTCCAATCGGGCACTTCCAATTGCTTTAAAAGTCCTAGGGGTTGCTTCCATTCTGCCTTTACTTGTTGACACACCAAGCACCTTGCTGTAAATCCTGCTACATCCCTCTTCATATTATTCCACCAGTAATGATTACACAGGTTCTGGTACATCTTTGTACTACCCGGATGAATAGTATAGCGGGAATGATGTGCCTCTGTCATGATCTCATTCTTCAGTTCTTCTATATTTGGCACACATAACCTGTCTTGGAAATACAACACACCCTCCAACAATCTGAAATCTGGTCTGCTGTCAATCTGTTCAATCACTCGAGCTAGCTCTGGATCTTCCGACTGCCTGCTTTTGATCCTGTTCAAGATTTCTGGTTTCCTAAACAAACATGTGAGCCAACATAACCTTGTCATCAATTGGCTGCAAAGTCACTCCCAAATCGAGGAAAATTTCTGCCCAGGACCATTCTGTTCTCAAACATGCATTAGTTGCTGCCTTTCGACTCAATGCATTAGCTACTACATTGGCTTTCCTGGGATGATATTTGATCGAAAAGTCAAAATCCTTTATATATTCCATCCACCGGGTCTGTCTCATGTTCAATTCAGGCTGAGTAAACAAATATTGAAGACTTTTATGGTCTGAATGAATTTCAAACTTCTCACCGTAGAGTTAATGACGCCACATCTTCAATGCCATGACCACTGCTGCAAGTTCTAAATCATGAGTGGCATACTTTTTCTCATGCTCTTTCAATTGTCTAGAGCCATAAGCCACTACTTTCCCATCCTGCATAAGTACACATCCCAATCCAACTTTCGAGGCATCCATATAAATGACAAATTTACCATTCTCTGAAGGCAATGTGAGCACTGGAGCTGTAGTCAACCTATTCTTTAACTCCTGAAAACTTGCTTCACATTCATCAGTCCACATGAACGGTACATCTTTTTGTGTTAATCTGGTCCATGGAGCAGCAATGGATGAAAATCCTTTCACAAATCTCCTATAGTAACCTGCTAAACCCAAGAAACCACGAATCTCTGTTACTGAAATGGGTCTCTGCCACTTGACCACTGCCTCAATCTTTCCTGGATCTACAGCCAATCCTTCCTTGTTGATGATGTGACCCAAGAAAATGACTTGTTCAAGCCAAAATTTGCACTTACTCAACTTGGCATAGAGTTGATGCTCTCTCAAAGTCTGCAATGCTGACCTCAAGTGCTGCTCATGATCTTCTCGAGATCGAGAATATACTAATACATCGTTTATGAAAACAATGATGAACTGGTCGAGAAATGGAGCGAATATCTTATTCATCAAGGCCATAAATACTCCTGGAGCATTGGTCAGCCCAAATGGCATTACCAAAAACTCGTAGTGGCCATATCTCGTTCTGAATGTTGTCTTCTGAATATCTTGATCTCGAACTCGGAGCTGATGATATCCTGATCTCAAGTCTATCTTTGAGAAACATTCAGCTCCCTGAAGCTGATCAAACAATTCATCGATCCTTGGGAGAGGGTATTTGTTCTTGATTGTGACCTGATTGAGTTGTCTATAATTTTTGCACATTCTCATGGAGCCATCCTTCTTCTTCACAGATAGAAC
This sequence comes from Camphora micrantha, assembly GCA_003546025.1. Classification (NCBI taxonomy): domain Eukaryota; kingdom Viridiplantae; phylum Streptophyta; class Magnoliopsida; order Laurales; family Lauraceae; genus Camphora; species Camphora micrantha. The sequence goes on from QPKB01000010.1 coordinate 11,621,781, forward strand.
CGGCGCACCCCAAGGTGATACACTTGGTCTCACAAATCCCTTGTCCAACAAATCCTGCAATTGAGTTTTCAACTCTCTGAGTTCTGCTGGAGCCATTCTATATGGAGCTCTAAAGATTGCAGCTGTCCCTGGCACCAATTCAATTGAGAAATCTATCTCCCTGACTAGAGGTAAGCTTGGAATTTCATCCGGGAAAACACCCGGGAACTCACAGACCACTGGAATATCCTCCACCCCTTTGGACTATTTATCCTCCGTGATAAACGCCAAGTATCCTTCACATCCAGATTTCAACAATCTTTCAACTTTCAATGCCGAGATTCGACATGTCTGAATCGGTCTCCTTCGCCCAACAAATTCAATAGTGTTTGAATGCAATGACAACTTGATGGTTTTGTTAAAACAATCCATCACTGCTCTATAGGTCGCTAGCCAATCCATACCAAGTATGACATCGAAATCCTTCATCGTTAAAAGAATCAGGTTTGCAGGTAAGATGAAATCCCCAATCTGAACTCGGGTACTCGAAAAATATTGGTGGCAACAAACCTGCTTGCCCACTGGAGTGTCCACTACTAAAGCAACATCTAATCTCACTATAGCCTCATTGATATGTCTAGCAAAATCATGGGAAACATTCACCAAGGAGTTTATGGATAAGTTCATCCCTAAATATGTCAAGGACCAGTGGAAGAGAGATTTTCAGAACTTAGTGCAAGGTGACATGTCAGTGCAGTAATATGAACAACAATTCACAAGATTGGCTAAGTATGCACCCACACTAGTAGTTCCAGAGGAAGAGAAAATCAGGCATTTGCTTGATGGGTTATCAGCTAATATCTACAAGATGACTGGAGATAATCAACGCCCGACGTTCCAGGAGACTGTAAAAAGTGCATATTGGGCAGAGGGTGCACTAAAAAGGAAGATAGCAGAACGGCAAGCCAAATACCAGCAACATCAGTTGAGACAATCTTCTAGTCAGGGCAACCCGAAGAAACCGAAGTTTCAAGGTCAACCCTCAGGTGGTCAGAGACAATAGTGTGGGCGGTGTGGAAAGAATCACCCTACAGAGCAGTGCTACAAGGAGACTGGGGCATGTTTTCATTGTGGGCAGGTTGGACACCAAATTCGAGATTGTCCCAATGGCGGTAGTCAGTTGCCAAAATCTCAGCTAGCAGCTTCTGGTGCTCCTATGCAGCAGCCTTGAAGGACAGCACCTCCGCAGAGACCACAGCCGATTTATCGAGCCCCACAACAACAGTACCAAGCACCAGCTCCTCAATACCAGCAATATAGGAGTGCAGCACCACAGCATCAGAGGCCAGCTCTAGGACAGCAGAGGCCAGTATAGGGACGTGCAACCTTAAGGGGGGTGGACTGTGACGCCCCGGAGTCCCACATCGACTATAGAGAGGAAAGTAAATGGGGTTATATGTAGAGCTTACACCCTTACCTTGAATGGCTGGGTCAACTACTAAACCTTCTTTTGAGATGATGTGGCCTAGAAAAGCGACTTGTTCCAACCAGAATTCACATTTACTGAGTTTTGCATATAACTAGTTGTCTCTCAAAAGCTGTAATGATGTTCTCAAGTGTTCTTCGTGATCCTTTCTACTCTTGGAATACAAGAGGACATCATCAATAAATACTACTGTAGAGCGATCCAAGTACTGTGCAAATACTTTGTTCATGAGGGCCATGAAGACTGCAGGTGCATTTGTCAATCAAAAGGGTATCACTAAGATCTCATAATGCCCATATCTGGTTCGAAAGGCTGTTTTCTATACACCTGAATCTCTAACCCTCAACTAGTGATACCCAGACCTCAAATCTATCTTGGAAAAGTATGCTGCTCCTTGCAATTGGTCGAACAATTCGTCTATCCTTGGCAAAGGGTACTTGTTCTTGACGGTCACTTGATTCAATTTTCTGTAGTCAATGCACATTCTCAAGCTTCCATCCTTCTTTTTTACAAATAAAATCGGTGCTCCCCATGGTGAAACACTTGGCCTAATGAAACCTTTGCTCAACAATTCTTGCAACTGAAGTTTCAATTCACCCAATTCTGCTGGAGCCATCTTATAAGGTGCAATGGATATCGGAGTTGTCCTTGGAAGAAGCTCAATCGTGAACTCAACTTCCCTAATTAGTGGCAATCCCAGGATTTCTTCTGGAAAAACATCTGGAAATTCGCACACAATGGGGATTTCCTCCACCCCTTGGGACTGTTTATCCTCCGTGATAAACGCAATAAAAGCTTCACATCCACTCTGCATCAATCTGTTTGCCTTGAGCACTGAAATAAATCCTGCTCTAGTTGGTTTTCTGTTTCCCTAAAACATTAGTCCTGCTTGTTCTCCTTGCAATCTGAATGTTATGGTTTTGCAAAAACAATCCAGACATGATATGCTTCTAACCAATCCATACCTAAGATGATGTGAAAATCATGCATGTCTAGCACAATACGGTTGGCTGGTAAATTAACATCTCCTAACAAAACTGGACAGTTAGGGTAATAGGTTCTACACTCAACCTGTTTACCTACTGGTGTTGTAACAATCAAAATGTAATCCAGTTGACTACGTGGTGCATCAATCATCTTGACAAAAATAAGAGATATAAAAGAGTGTGTTGATCTAAGACCAAATAAAATATGTGCTTCTACTCCACAAACAAGAAGTTTACCTTCTACCACGTCTCCTGCAGCTTCAGCATCTGCACGATTGAGATTAAATAAACGTCCTTGCTGCGAAACCAATTCCAACAAATGATGCAAGCCATGTTAGATCAACAGCCTCAAGCTAATGAGAATCAGGCCAGATTGCAAGAACAGATGCTGAAGAAAGATGAATATCATGCCAGAGAGTTGGCAGATATGCAAAGGCAATTGTTCAAGGTTTTGCAAAGAAGGCCCGAACTAGTGCAAGCTCAACAAGCTATTGTCATTAACCAAAGGGAATATGACCCAAATGCATTGTTCGAGAAGTTTAGAAAGAGAGGTCCAAAAGAGTTTCTCGGATCAGAGGACCCATTAGCTGCAGATGATTGGCTAGAGTATACTGAAAATATATTCGAGATCTTCCAATGCACCAGAGGAGAGCGAGTTACGCTTGCAACATCTCTATTCACCGGTTCAGCAGATATTTGGTGGAAGACAGTTAGAGAAGAGTACAGGCACATGGCAAATGCAGTGGCTTGGGCAAGTTTCAAGAGGCAATTTGGGGATAAGTATGTATCCACGCACATCAAAAGGCAGAAGGCAATGGAATTCCAACAACTTGTCCAAGGCAATATGTCAGTCCTCGAATACCTCACTAAATTCGAGAGATTGTCAAGATATGCTCCAGAACTAGTGGATACAGTGGAGAAGAAGATTGAAAAGTTCCTTGAAGGATTGAACCCAATAATCGAGAGGGATGCTACGGGGGTTGTACCACCTACAACCTTCGAAGAAGCAGTCAAGAGGGCTTATAAGTTTGAGAATTTCCACCACAAGATCCTGAGACTCCAAGGCAAAGGATAACCCCAACAGCAGAACAACCAGTAGCAAAACCAACAACACAAGAGACAGAGACAATATCAGAATGTGCAGAATCCTTTAGTTTGTACACATTGTGGGAAGATCCATGAGAGTGCTCAATGTCGTACCATTATAGGGGCATGCTTCAGATGTAGTTCTATGAACCATCATATGAGGGACTGCCCTAGACAGAACAGGTAGAATTAGTAGCATCAGGGGGCACAGCATCCAGCACCACCTCAGAATGCAGTAGTTATCCAGAACCAATCAAGACCCCTTCAGCAACAGGCACCACGGCAATAGTATAGACCACAACAACAGGCCCGTCAGCAAGGGCAGAATCAGAATCAGCGTGCTTCACAGCAGAATAGAAATGCACAACAAGGCATGCCACAACAGGCTCAGAATAGGCCACAACAGAGAGAACAAGTCTATGCAGTCAACAGAGCTGATGCAGAGACAGCAAGAGATGTTGTGGAAGGTACACTTCTCATTTGTGGATTTTAAGCTAAGGTTTTATTTGACCTTGGCTCTAAACACTCTTTTATCTCTCCAAAATTTGCAAAGATGATTGATATGCATACTAGAGATCTGGATTTTATTTTGACTGTGGCTACCCCAATAGGTAAAGAAGTTATATGTAGGACTTTTTACCCTAGTTCTTCAGTCATGAAAGGAGAGTTAGAGTTACCAGCGAATCTCATTTTATTGGAGATGTATGATTTTGATGTCATCTTAGGGATGGATTGGTTAGCAGGGTACCATGCCACGATGAATTGTTTCCATAAGACCCTCACCTTCAAATTAGAAGAGACACCAGCAGGGGTGTTGTTTCAGGGACACAGGAGTAATCCTAGTACAGAGTTTATTTCAGCGTTGAAGGCTGATAGACTTTTGAAAAGTGGATGTGAGGCCTATTTGGCGTTTATCACGGAGGATAAATAATCCCAAGGGGTGGAGGAGATCCCAATTGTTTGGGAATTCTTGGATGTTTTTCCAGAGGAGATTCCAGGTTTGCCACCCATTAGAGAGATAGATTTCACTATTGAGCTATTACCAAGGACCGCTCCGATCTCCATTGCACCATATAGAATGGCTCCGATGGAATTGGGAGAATTGAAGACACAATTGCAAGAATTGTTGACAAAGGTTCTGTGAGACCTAGCGTTTCGCCATGGGGAGCTCCGGTATTGTTCGTCAAGAAGAAAGATGGTTTAATGAGGATGTGTATTGACTACCGGAGATTGAACCAAGTAACCATCAAGAACAAGTATCCTTTGCCGAGGATAGATGAGTTGTTTGATCAGTTACAAGGTGCTTCGTATTTTTTTAAGATTGATTTGACATCCGGTTACCACCAGTTGAGAGTCGGAGAATCAGATGTACTATAGACAGCTTTCCGGACAAGATATGGACACTATGAGTTTCTAGTGATGCCATTTGGATTGACTAATGCACCAGAGTATTCATGGCATTGATGAACAAGATATTCGCAGAGTACCTGGACCAGTTTGTAGTGGTATTCATCGATGATATTTTGGTTTACTCCAAGACCAAAAAAGAGCATGAAGAACACTTGAGAATAGCATTGCAGCTTCTGAGAGAGAACCAATTATATGCAAAACTCAATAAGTGTGAATTTTGGCTATAGCAAGTAACATTTTTGGGGCACATTATCTCGAGAGAAGGATTGTCAGTAGATCCGCCCAAGATTGAGGCAGCAGTACAGTGGGAAAGACCGAAGAATGTGTCAAAAATCAGAAGTTTTCTGGGATTAGCAGGCTACTATCGGAGATTTGTGCAAGGATTTTCGTCGATTGTGTCACCTTTGACGAAGTTGACAAGGAAAAATGTACCATATGCGTGGTCAGACAAGTGTGAGACAAGTTTCCAAGAGCTAAAGAAGAGATTAACCACAGCACCAGTCCTTACTTTGCCATCCGGAAGCGGCGGTTTTACCATTTTTACCGATGCTTAGAATATTGGACTTGGATGCTTGTTGACGCAAGATGGAAAAGTGAGAGCCTATGGATCCTGGCAATTGAAAGATCACGAGAAGAACTATGCAGCACATGATCTTAAGTTAGCAACGGTTGTTTTCGCTTTGAAGATGTGGAGACATTACCTCTATGGAAGGAAATTTGAGGTTCACTCCAATCACCGCGGCTTACAGTATTTGTTTTCTCAAAAGGAGTTGAACATGAGGTAGAGAAGATGGATGGAATACATCAAGGATTATAATTTTCCAATCAATTATCACCTGGGGAAAGCTAATGTTGTCGCTGATGCATTGAGCAGAAAGTCAGTGGGCTTGGCAAATCTCAGTGGCACTTGTATTTTTGAGCAATTTGAGGAGTTGAGAATAGATTTACAGCCACTGAAGAAGGGTGTTATACTAGCCAACATGTCAGTATCAGAGCCTTCTTTCATTCAGAAGATCAAGGATAGTCAGTTGCAAGATCCAGAGTTGGCCAGAATTTCAGAACATACAGTAGATCGTCACGATGTTTTCATTGTTGATGGAATTTTGTACTACCGTGACCGTCTGTGTGTGCCCAACAATGAAGATTTGAGGAATGACATCATGACCGAGACTCACAGTATGAGGTATTCCATGCATCCAAGTAGTACAAAGATGTATCAAAACTTGAATGCAGATTTTGGTGGAATAATATGAAGAGACAGATAGCAGCGTTTGTCTCCCGATGTATGACTTGTCAGTTGATTAAGGTAGAGCATCAGAAGCCTCCAAGATTGTTACAACTGTTTGAGATTCTGGAATGGAAATGGGAGCATATTACCATGGACTTCATTTCGGGATTACCGAGGACCAGCAAAGACAATGATGCCATCTGGGTCATTGTTGATCATCTCACCAAGTCAGCTCATTTCATCTCGATGAGGAAAGGAAAGAAGATGCACATGCTACCTTTAGCAGAATTGTTTGTCAACGAGATTGTCAGCCGACATGATCAGCCAGTTTCCATCACGTCTGATAGAGATAGCAGATTTGTCTCGAGATTTTGGAAGACATTGCACGAGTCTATGGGTACGAGGCTACAATTCAGTACAGCTTATCACCCGCAGACAGATGGCCAATCAAAAAGAACAACTCAAACTATTAAGGATATGCTCCGTGCTTGTGTGTTGGATTTCAAGACCCAATGGGATTAAACTCTACCGTTGTGTGAGTTCGCTTACAACAACAGCTACCACTCGAGCATTGGGATGGCGCCTTTTGAGACATTGTATGGAGAAGGTGTAGGACACCAGTTTGTTGGAAAGAAGTTGGTACCCGCAGTTTCCATGGACCGACTATGGTTAGCGAGACCAGTGACAAAGTCAAACAGATTCAAGAACGTCTGAAGGTAGCCCGGAGTAGATAGAAGAGTTATGCAGATTCTCACAGAAGGGACTTACAGTTTAAAGAAGGAGATAAGGTTTTCTTGAAAGTATCACCTACTAGAGGAACATTGAGATTTGGGCAGAAAGGTAAATTATCAAGGAGATACATTGGACCTTACGACATTGTGAGCAAGATCGGTGATGTGGCTTATAGATTAGCCTTACCACCTGAGCTTTCCGTCATACACAATGTTTTCCATGTGTCAATATTGAAGAAGTACGTTCCCGATCCTTCACATGTACTCCGACATGAACCATTGGAAATCAGAGAAGATGCTACCTATGTTGAGAAGCCTATTCAGATTATTGATACAAAGGAACAAGAATTGAGGACACGGATTATTCAGTGGGTGAAAGTACTTTGGGAGAATCATGGACTGGAAGAAACAACATGGGAATTATGAGACCAAGTGAAGAAGAAGTACCCACATCTTCTACCTGATGTGAGTTTTGTATTTTATTTGGTGGACCAAATATCCCAAGGGGTGGAGGATGTAAGACCCCGACCCGAGTGACCTCGATTAGTGCTAATTAAGTTATGTTTTAGTTCTAAGTGTGTTTAGTGGATTTTGATTTAGTTGGGTTTAGAGTAGATTTGTTATAGCTTTGGGAAATTTTGAGTGCCTTTGTGATTAGTGGGGCCCTTTGGGGTTCCTTTTCTTGACTTTGTGTTTACTTGGGGCTTTATCTGGGATTTCCTTTGATTAGTGTTTTCATCTCGTTTTACTCATCTTGTTAATCTCCACAACTTTCATGTTAGTCCCGTTCCCGTTCGAGATCCCGAAACCTGACTTTTCGAGCTTCAAGGGCAAAACAGTCTTTTTACACTAAATCTGTACCCAATGTTTGATATTCCCGAAACCCGCGAAACATATACTTTTTGGAAACTAGAAATTTCGACGATCATTTTTTCCTTCTTCGTCGATTTCATCCGAGGCCCCGAAAACTTCTATTTCAGCCTTCCAAGATTTCCAAGGGGTAGAGCCCACTTACATTTGCTTATATAAGGTGAACCCATCTCTTTCCTTTCTCTTTTTCCTACACAAGCAACTAAACCTAGGGCTCCTTGCTCTTTCTTCTTCTTCTTGCTTTCCATCACTCAATCTCCCACCAAACTTGCACCAACATCAAAAGGGATTCCACCGTTTTCTTCTTTTCTACTAAGGCTTTATCTTGATACCATTTTTGGAGAAAACCTCCATTTCCAAGATCCTCTTGGAGCTTGTCCTGCTCATTTGGAGAACCTACAAGTAAGCAATCCTCTCCATTTTCTTGATTTGTGTTCTTATGACTCTAGAGGAGCTTCACCTCCATTATTGGAAGCTCTCTCTTTCTATTTCCTTGTTTTGACCCTTTTAGGGTTTGTTTTGGCGGTTTTTGTGTAGCTTTGGAGCTTGGCTTGGAGAGAGTGTTAGAAGCTTGATTTTCTTGATTAGAGACATTGAGGCAAGTGGATGATTTGATATTTTGAGCTTTGAATGGTTTTCATGAAATGCATTAATGACTTCACTATATGTTTCATGTTATTTTTTACTTACACGATTTTGAAATAAATGCATATAAATGAGTTGGTTAGCTAATAACTAAATGAGATATTACATTGATGACCTTCCATTTATTACTTGTTTTGGTATAAATGACTCTTTGTGATTGTGGATTTTCTCTCCTCCTTGTGGTTGAATGTGATTATGAAGAAGATTCCTCATTTGATGCTTATGGAAGTTTTGATGTGGATGAAGTTTGAATGTTGAATTGAAGGAGCACTTTTAGCTCATTTTATTGTAGGAAGATGAATGGGAATGAAGAGAAATGGTTTGAGGGAGAAACGGGCTCAAAATCTGGACACAGTGGGGTTTTTCCGCACCTGGCAGTCAGCCAGCGGTCACCTGTCGGCTAACCGCCTGGTGACCGGCGGCTAACTACCAGCTGACCGAACCATCGCGGTCACATTTCTAGAGAGCACAACTTCACCCAGAATCCGCGGTCAGCCCTGCGGTTAGCCAGTGGCTAACTGGCAACTGCTGAACCTATCGGCAGCTAACCGCCAGCTAACCGTGTTGTCACGGTTACTTTTCCAATAGCTACCCAGAATCCGCTGTTAGCCTCGCGGTAAGCCAGTGGCTAGCGGCCGAACGCATTGGCGGCTAACCGCCAGTTGACCGCCAGCTGACCGAAATTACACAGATATTTTGAAACGAAGAGAAACGAAGAGGATTTTGTCCCAATCATTTGTGCACCCTTTTAGAGAATGATGGGGACTATTCAACTAGAGGTATGTATGGAGTCCGTTTGAGAAAGAATCCATAACACAAAGATTCATTTGAAGCCTTAAGAAAATCCTAAGACGTATAAAGAGCCCAGAATGTTTCCAAACTCAAGGAGTACCAATTTATATTGAAATTGACATACAGGACCCTTATTCACCATTATTAGTTTTGAATCCCGATACTTGTCCCGAAAATTATGAATTATGATTTATCATTCCTGAAAGTATTGAAACTGTATTGTAGCATTTTGCTAGTCCCGATATGCACTTCCCGTTTGAAATGATATTTGTGCCTTTGAGCACCTCGTCTCGCCTGTTATATAAGTGCATTATATGTATTGCGTACTTGTCTTGATTTCTGTTGTTTGACCTATGACTCGGCACCACTAAGCTTGGATACCTTGTTGGTATGATCCACCAACTTGGAGATCCCTCTCCCGTCCCGCCAGCTGCAGTTTGGATCCTGCTACCCGGTTATTACCGTGGTCTTGTCCCGATGCCGTAGATCGATAATGTGGTTCCCAATTACCAGTTCACTACCGTGGTTATGTCTCGTATTATTATTATGTATATGTATTTGTTACTTATGTTGCATCTCCTCACTTCGGTGATTGAGATCAACATCCCGATATGCTCATGTCACTTCGGTGATAGAGGACTTAGCTTCGTGTGGTTGCCATTTTGCTTGTTTCCCGATTTCCTTGGATACCTTACATGTTTTATATTGCATATTGTTTTCCAGTAAATGATTATTCTGTTTTATGAGAATTATTGTTTTAGCAGGTCTAAATGTTTTCCAAGGTAATTTCTATTATTGTTATATATTTTCACCCACCTACCAAACCGTCATGTTTGATCCCTTTGTTTTGGTACTTAGATCCCGTTGTCGGTTACCCCGAAGAGGAGCACTAGGAGGCGGTCGGAGAACCGCAGGCACGCCGATGATGTCGTTTAGACATTCGATTGTACGAGATACGTAACATTTTGGGTTAGGACTAACCATTCTTTTGGGGATTTGATACTTTGATTTCATTGGCCTTTGTTGGCCTCTATTTTTGGGAAGTGTAATTAAATGATCTTTTGTATACACTTTAACTTTTCTTTTGGGAAAGCACTAATGATCATTGCTCATTTTGATACTGGTTTTATATATGTTTTAATCTTGTCATCTTGGACATGAATGTATGAATTAGATTTGCTACACGCTTCCGCATTTAAAAGAATATTCATGTTGATGTGATATCCTCACCGCGGACACCTGTGGGAAATCGCGTGTACGAGTGGCATCTTTTATGACTCGTATACGTATTGGTTAAAATAAATTCATAGTATTGGTATGGATTGGTATCTATCATCATCATTCATCCAATTTAGTCCCCATCCCGGATTAGGTCCGCCCGCCTGGTAACCCAGTCTGGGGTCACAACATTTGGGAAGGGGGGAGGGGAAGAGGGGAGGGGAGGGAAAATTGAGGGGGAAGGAAAATGAAGGGGAGGGGAGGGGAGGGGAGGGAAAATTAATTGTACCTCCTCTTGTTTGGGAAGGGGGGAGGGGAGGAGAGACAAAAGGGCAGGAGGAGAGACAAAAGGACAGTTGGGTAATTTGACCCCTCTTTCTCCTCTTTCCCTCATATTTTTCCCCCAGTTTTGAAGGGAAAATTTTGAAGGCAAATTTCAAAAATTTTACCCCCAAATTCCTCTCCCCCACTTTCCCTCTCCTCTTCCCAAACACCCTCAATTTCAACATTCCCTCCATTTTCCCCTCTTTTTTTTCCTTCCTCTCATTTTACCTCCTTCCCAAATGATACCTAAGACACAATCTCATGGGGTCCACCTAACATGCAAGGTCATTTTTTGTGCTACCAACAAACATATCTGGAGAGATTTTTTATCCTATTTGACCTACGAAAGTTTTATGACCCGGTCTTTCGCGATCTCCACTCACCCTCGCTTTGGTAAAGAGAAGTTTCTTCATCAATAAATTAGATGAGTGAATGTGTTTTTCAATTTGACATGGATGTGGTTATCGATTTTCTTTATTTCCATGGTTGTTTGTTGATATTTGATTTTCTTCTTTTCACGTGATTGTCTTCATCGTCTTCTCCCATAGATACATTTTCATGTTGCCCCTTTCTGTAGTTCTTCTCCTCTCCTCTCCTCCAATCCATAGACACCTCTCTCACTTGCCCCTTGCTCTCTCCGCATTTGATTCGTTCACAAGGTATGTGAGTTTTTTTTTTTTTTTTTTTCATTTTTTCATGTGTTTGATATCCTTCTCAAGGTATGTGTTTTTGTTAAATTTTTTATATAGTTATAACGATGCATTGAATGTGTTTGTTAAATTGCCTTAAGTTAAAAACTTTATAGTTGTAACTACATATAATGTGTTCGCTAAATTGGGAAGTGGGTTATAAGAACATATGACAAAATGAATGTCTCAAACTAAGAACCATTTAAATCTTTCACAGTTAACCTCACATCTTGGTTAGAAACAAGAAAACAATGTTAAAACTACAGAGATGAACAAGATTAACATACAAGCTGCTAGACCACGCAAATCCCCAATCTTCCTTTTACATGTCCAACAAGAATTTGTAAAACCATTGCTTACAAGTTACAGCACATAATGTAAAGTTTTAAATATAAAAAGGTACATGGAGATCATTCACCAATCAAATGATGTTCTAAAAAGGATCATGGAGAGGTAAGTCACAAAATACAAAACCAAAACATTGGACGTGGTTTTGTTAAGAAATAAAATGAAACCATTGATCGGCTTGCTTGTTTGCTCGCGAGACTACTAGGGTCAGCGGACGTGAGAGTCTATGGGGCCCAACCCTTTCGTGACCGGAGACAAAGAAAACATTAACTTTTTGTGTACGGGTATGCCAAATTTTCTACTCTACTTGGAATTAACAAGTGGTGGTCCGTAGATCCACCTTCACAAGTATAAAAGAAAATTAACTTTTTTCTAACTTTCATTTGCACATGTGTTAAGAAAAGAGGCAGGATTTGATTTAAATGCCGTGAAAGGCGATTTTCATTTGTTTACCGTGAAAGGCAATGTTTTTGTCGTGAAAGGCGGTATTTTTGCCATTGACGGCGAGTTACAATTCTTATCAAAAGAAAAGATAAGAGTTGTGGTTTTTTTTATGTCTCTTTAAAAAATACAAACTATAATGAAAAGTAAGAAAATGAGATTTGACTTCTCAGGAGATTGTGGGAACTCGTTCAGATAAATGGTCGCAAGTCATGTTTGGACTTTGCCGCCATCCTTCAGATGAGTGTCGGATGTGAATTTTGATCCCTCGGGGGAGGGAAATCGCCATTCAACTATATGAGATATCAAAAAGTTTACATCGAAAATGTGGATTCCAACTACCCTCAAAATTGACGGATCATGATCGCCAGCTACGGATACGGCCATAACACTTTCCTTCGATGAAAGTCGAAAGAGAGTGGGAGAAAATGGGATGGGTTTTTCTCTCGTCTAATGTGCCGCCAGCGACACAACGGTTGTCTTATCACTAAATTTGGGTCTTTCAATTTGGTCAAATTACGGGTCTCAAAATAGGGTCATAGTGAACTAGGCAGGGGAAATCAATATCCAGGGCCATGTAGACTAATTAAAGCTAAATCCAAGTGTTCTAGGGGGTAAATGAAATAAAACAAGAATAAATTAAAAAAATAGGGCGGAAGGTGCCAAATATTTAGAAGAGGATCAGTTCTGTTCCCGGGTACCCCCTTCAATGTCCCTTGACGACCTAGGATTTAAAAGCTGATTCTTCTAATCAAAGAAATGATGCAAACGAAACTTTGAGTTGTGATTTTTATGGGTTTGCATGCGATGCGCAAGTGATGGAACTGCATGGCCGATGATGGGCCAGGATTGATTGAGGGTGGCCGATGATGGGCCAAAGGTAAATAAATTGATATTGAGGGTGGCCGATGATGGGCCGAAAGCAAATACAATGATATTAGGCCGGGTGTGTGAAATCACTCGTCTCGTCTCGTCATTCTCATTAATTCGGATTCTTCAGAATCAACCTCTATTCCTTTTAATTTTGATTTCAAATGAATATTTAGCACCGGAGGTGGAGAAAAAGGGAAGAAAATATTTTTGGGGTTGGTTTGTTGGTTTTATGGTTTTTTTTTTTTTTTTGGATTTTTAATAATTGGTGCTAGAAGGGCCTAATTAGGGGATTTTCTACTTGGATTTAATCTAACTAGTCCATTTTTCGAAATGGATCTTTACCCTATTCTAAGGTCTTGACCGCCCGCATTCGCTCTCCCAGTCCCTTAGTGAGGCCCCAAAAGAGAGTGGGACCTAACTTATTAAAATGAAAGAAACTAAAAGGTAGTCTAAGGGCTAAGGGGGAGACCTAGATTTGGGTCTAGGGTCTAACCTGGTCAGCCTAAACCACTATTTAATTTCTAACTCCAGTTTATTAATAATTTTGGGTTTTTAATATCTTTTGCTTTGTTTTTGTTTTTTGGTTTTTATTATTTTTATTTTGTTTTTGGTTTGGTTCTAGAATCTGAAATTCCCTAAACTAATTTTCCTAATCCTAATGAAAGGGGGTGAAGGAGAAGGAATAAATTACTAATATTTTTACTTATTAATATACCTAAATAATTTAGAATTTTCTAAATAAATTCCCTAATCCTAATGAGAGGGGAGGAGGAGAGGAAATTAATCATTAAACCTAACCTAATTATTTTAATTAATCTAATACTTAGAATTTTACTTTTTTGTTTTTTAGTTTTTCTTCGTCTTTTGTTCTTTTTGTTTTTAGATAAGTTATGTAGTACTAAATTTCATGGAATAAAATATAAATGTGCAAAATAAAGAAAATGCAGTTATTTATATGATGCATGGGCATGTTTGAATGCATGGGTAAGTTTGAACAAGCTAAGAATAAATTGAAATAAATAATGAAGTGGAGAGCTTACCTAGATCCATGGCCTGCTTGAACAAATTAGAAATAAATTGAAATAAACATATAAAATAAAGGTATTTACCTAAATGCATGGCATGTTAGGTGCATGGACAGATTTGATGCTAGCTAGGAATAATTTAAAATAAACAATAAAACTAAAAATTCACTAGTTGCATGGGCTTGATAGGCATAGCGATCTGGGCCTGATGGGTTATGTGCCTTTTCTGTAGTTCAGCTTAGGGCAAGTGAATGGGCTAGTTTAGGTGGGTGTAGAGACAGGGGTGCGTGTGTGTGCAGTGAGTGTAGCAGGGAAGGGCAGTGCAGCGGCAAGGGAGGAGAAAAGAGGGACGAGAGGTTTGGCTGTGCAGGTCGGTGCAGGTGCTGGAGGAAGAGAAAAGAGAAAGAAAAGAATATAAAGGAATAAGGAGAAAAAGAAGAAGAGAGAGGGAGGCGGAAGAGAACGGAGAGGGTGCAGGCTGTGTGTGCAGGGAGAGTGCAACGGCAAGGTAGGAGAAGATGGGTGGAATGGAGAGAGGGAGAAGGAGAAAGAGTTGCAGGGAGGGGAAGAGTGCAGAGAGAGGAGTAGGAGGCGATGGAGGGGCGGAGAGGAAGAACGAGCGGGAGGAAGGAGAAAGAGATTGCAGGGGGAGAGAGAGAGAGAGAGAGAGAGAGAGAGAGAGAGAGAGAGAGAGAGAGAGAGAGATGGAGGTGCTAGTGCATGTGGGTGCAGGTAGGATGCAAGGGTGGACAAGAAGGAGATGGAGAAGAAGAGGAAGAGAAGAAAAGAAAAGGAGATGGGTTCAGGGGGCTGCTGGTGGAGAAAGAAGAAGATGGAGAAGAAGAAGAAGAGAAGAAAGAAAGAAAATAGAGATGGCTCGTGCAGGTGGAGGAGGGACGCAGATGGGTGTGTGCAGGTGGTGAAGCGCAGGTGTGGTGTAGGCGGAGTGCAGTGAAAGAAGAAGAAAGGGTGTTGTGGTGCTGCGTGCAAGTGGGGGAGAAGAGAGAAAGGAGAAAGAAGAAAGGATTAGATGAGGAAAGTGTAACATCCCGAAATTCCAAGGTTGTAATTAGCTTAGTTAATTGTGCTTTTAGATAATTAAGCTTGTTTATAAGCCAAACAGGTCCGATTAATTATTAAGATCACGCGTGCGAAGTTGGGTTGAGATCCGAGCCCGTTTGGGTATAGTAGGGGTGCGTGTCGCCATTTTCAGAAAGTTCCGAGGGCTTTTTAGTATTTTCCGCTTTTTGAGATTTTGGCACTATCGGGTAGATTACCTAATTTTCCAAACTTTGTCCTTCTCTTGTATCTCGATCCGAACCCTCGTACCTAACCCAAAACCTGACCTAACCCAAACCCACCTAAGTTATTTCATTAATTCCCAAAAAGTCAAACCCCACCCCACCTAATCTAATCCCATGTGAACCCCACCTCCCCACCTCACTTCCATCACATCCCCATCAAACCCCCACTCTTTATCCCTCATGCAAAATCCCCCACCAATTTCCCTCTTTCCCCCTTTTTTTTTTTCTTTATTTCCTTTCCCCTCCCTTCACTCCCTGCCCACGTGGATCAGCCCTTTCCTCACCCATCTCACCCATTCCACCATTTCTCCCTTCCTTTCTTTATTTGTTTATTTCTCCCTTGTTGCCAACATGACTAAATCCCCCCACCCATTTCATTTTCTCTCTTTCTCTCCACTCACTATCAACATAAGTTGACTTGCTCCCCCACCTATCTCAACTTGTCATCATCTCTCTCTCTCTCTCTCTCTCTCTCTCTCTCTCTCTCTCTCTCTTTTCTCTCTCATTCTATCTTTCTTTCTTTCATTGTGTCTTCTTCATTCTTATTGTCAATGGACCACCATGACTGTCCATCACCACCAATCAGTGGGCCAGTGATCAAGTGGGCCCCACAACCTCCGATGATCACCATCATCTCCGCGTGGACCCCGCAAGCCTCTCATCCCCAATTTCAACTTCACTGTTTGGCAAGCCCCTATTTTCCCTTAGCTTTGGGTTAATGCTTTTTGGGTGTCGTAGTGTGTTAGATAGCTTAGAGCTTCCCTATCTTTTGGTTTATGTTTTAATTTAGTTTTATTTTTATAAATTATCCCTTAGGTTTGGTTTGTTGGGCTATGGAGCTAGGATTTGTGGATTTGGGCATTTACAACCAAAGGCAAGTAGATATTTATATACATATGCTTGGATATGTTTGTCTCTCCTTTGATTTGATGATTGATTATGATTTAGATGACCATATGCTCAATTGATACCTTTGATTTTCGAAAACATGATAATTATGTTTAATTAATTATTTAATTAAATGGATTTTTAATTGGATGGTTAGATTGGTTGGATGGATATTAGATGATGGACTTGATGAGAGGGGGTATGGATGTATGTGGAGAGGACGAGTCCCTATTCTATTTGTTTGTAGGATTAGAATGGAAGGGTTAGGCCTTTCATATTGATTGATTACAAGTTCGGGGACTTTGGAAAGGGGTTCCCACCCATTTCACTTCAATTACAGAACTGTGGTTCTGTAACTGCAGTGTATGCGGTAGACCGGCCAAGGGGACTGGGTTGACCGGCCACACATAGTCAGGCTCTTTGGAGCCTGATGAAGAACACTGTGCACACCATTTGTTTACAATTTTCGGTCACCGGACTGGGTCGGGTCGACCGGGTACTCTGTGTGGGATGTCGACTGGCCAAGGGCTGGTTTGACCAAATGAACTGTGACACCTTTTGGAAAGGGCCTTTTAGACCCTATCTTGGACAGACTCAGGTGGAACCTTGGCTACCTTTTTGGACTCATTTGACTTTATGTGAAGATGTTTTCAACCGACGTCTTTCATGGTTAATCTGGTTGTATCGGTTTACAACCTACCTCAATCTTGAACGGTATGGGACAACGGGATACCCCCCCTTTATTTCTATGCACGAAGATTGTTTGTTTGGGTATCGCGAACCCTACTTTCCTTCGTTGACTGAGAATGGTTGTACGATGCCTCGGTTTTAACATTGTACCAAGGATTGGATTGTCTATCGCTTCTGATTCCAAAATGTACCATCTGATACTTGTCTACATGCTATGTTCATGTTCCTTAGCTTCGTTTGCTTTGTTTTGTTTTGGGATTACTTGATGAACCTGGGTGTTGAACTTAGGATCCCTTTTGATGTTCCACTTGTTTCGATGATTGATGGAAGTGTTGAGGCTAGGTGGCTTTGATTGTAAAGGCTTGACGGGGACTACTTATGGTATTGATGTTGGAAGAAGCTTGCTTGTTTGGTCTCGATCTTGATTTGATAATGGAAAGTAGTCTCACTTTTGTTAATGAATCTTGTTCACACAAGAATGCCTAGCCCCTCACTATTGTTTGTCTAGAGATCTTTGTGTCAGGCACCACTCAGCTGTATATCGCTCAACACGGATGGGGCACCATCTGTGTGAGGACCTTGATGAACGTCTGCGCAGTACGACCTTTTACTTGTTGATGGATCTTGCTTGTTTGTCGGGTCATGACCGTGCCTTGTTGCCGAGTTACTACTCGTGCCTTGTTGCCGGGCTTTATTCCTGTGCCTTGCTGCAGGTATATCATGTGCCTTGATATCTCCACCACAACTCAATGGGAGTAGGGAGGGCAATGACACTATCCCGTGGTAATTAGCACATGTGGACTGTGAGACCCCGACCCGAGAGGCCCAGATTAGTGTTTTTGAGCTGTGTTTTAGCTCTAAGTGTGTTTCGTGGTTTTTGGTTTAATTGGGATTAAAATAGCTTTGTTATAGCTTTGGGATATTTTGAGTGTCTTGGTTTTAGTGTGGGGCCCTTTGGGGGTTCCCTGTTTATGGCTTTACGTGTACTTGAGGTTTTATCTTGGTTTTCTCGACTTGTATTTTATCCCGATTTACTTGTTTTGTTAATACCTTTAACTTTCATGTTGATTCCGTTCCCGTCCCGAACCCCGAAACTTGACTTTTCTAGCTTCAAGGGCAAAACAGTCTTTTCACACTAAATCTGTACCGGATTAGTGTTAATCCCGAAACCCGCGAAACATATACTTTTTGGAAACGAGATATTTCGACGATCATTTCTTCCTTCTTCGTCGATTTCATCCGGAGCCCCGAAAACCACTATTTCAGCCCAACTAGGTTACTAGATGGTGGAGCCCACTTGTGTAGCTTATAAAAGGGAACCCATCTCCTTCATTCTCTCTTTTCCAGCAACTTTTACTTGAGCCTAGGGTTTCCCTTTCTCTCCTTGCTTCTCCATCATCAAGCATCACCCAAGCTTGCACCATCATCTCAAAAGATTACATGATCTTCTTCTCCACTCCAAGGGCTCTCCATTGACACTATTTTTGAAGGAATCCCATCTCTCCAAGATCTTCTTCTAGCTTGCTTTACTCATTTGGGGAACCTATTGGTAAGATCTCTTCCTAATCTTCTAGATTAGTGTTCTTCTAGCCTTAGAGAAGCTACATTTTCATTCTTGAAAGCTCTCTCCTCTTCTTCATTGTTTTGACCCATTTTAGGGTTTGTTTTTAGGGGTTTTTGGTAGAGCTTGTATCCTTGTCTTGCAAGAGTGCTAAGAGCTTGTTTTTCATTGATTGAAGACTTAAGGCAAGTGGATGTTTTGACTCTTTTATCTTTGAATGAGTTTTTGATGAAATGCATTTATGTCTTTACCTAACCTTTGGAGATATTAATGACTTGTTTAGATTGGTAATACATGCTCATTTTAGTTCTTGAAAGCTTGTTTTAATCACATATGAGATTGCTAATCAGGTTTGGAGACAATGTAGAAAAGATAGAAAAAAATGGGAAGACCACAGAACTGCTGTAACAGAACTTGGGTTCTGTTACGCAGTTCACGCTGTCGACCGGCCAAGGGGCGCGGTCGACCGGCGACACTGGAACAGGCCCCCCTGTTGGGCAACCTGCTGAACTGCGGGAGTCTCAGTTCTGCAGAGCACGCGGTCGACCGGCCTAGGGCGCGGTCGACCGGCGACACAGAGGTCAGGCTCTCTAGAGCCTGACCAAAACACTATTCCCCATTTAAAGTTACAACTCCCGGTCGACCGGCCCAACTGGAAAACCTGCTGAAAATGGATTTTTGGCCCTTTGTTAAATGGACTTTAAATGGACTTTTGGCCCTTTGTTAGATGGACTTTAAAGGGACTTTTGGCCCTTTGTTAGATGGACTTTAAAAGGACTTTTACCCTATAATTAGATGGACTTTAAATGGAACCTAGTGAACCTTTTGTGAACCCGTTTGACTTCCTTTGAGGATGGTTGAACCGACATTTCCTCGCGGTTAATCCGGTTGTATCGGTACTTAATCTAATTCAATCTTGAATGGTACGGAACGACGGGATATCCTTTCTTTCATCTAAACGCAAAATTGGTTTGTTTGGGTATCGCGAATCCGTTTTTCCTTTCGATGACTGAGTAGGTTGTAAGGTACTACTAGATTAACGTTGAGCTTAGGATCCCCTCTCTATTATGTTTTGTTTATTTAAAAAGCGATTAAGGTTTGAATACCTAAAGTGCATAAAGAGCCCGGAATGTCTCTAAACTCAAGGAGTACCAAGTAATCATTACAATCGACATACGGGGTCCTTATTCACTTGATTTATATTGAATCCCGATAATAACCAGAATTTCTCGAATTATGATTTGTCTTGAATCCCGATAATAACCCGAATTTCTCGAATTATGATTTGTCTTGAATCCCGATAATAGCCCGAATTTCTCGAATTATGATTTGTCTTGAATCCCGATAATAGCCCGAATTTCTCGAATTATGATTTAGCATTCCCGAAAGTATTGAAAGTGTATTTTAGCATTTTTGCTAACCCGTTTATACATGCCAGAATGAAATGAAATTAGTGCTTTTGAGCACCCCGTCCCGCCCGTTTATTTAAGTGCATTGCATATGATTTGTACATGTCTCGTTTTACATGATTTGACCTATGAGTCGGCACCACTAAGCTTGGCTTTCCTTGCCGGTTTGATCCACTGACTTGGAGACCCCTTCCCGTCCTGCCAGCTGCAGTTTGGATCCCGCTACCCGGTTATTACCGTGGTCTTGTCCCGATACCCGGTTCGCTACCGTGGTCCCGTCCCGTATTGTATTATATTATGTATATGTTACTTATGTTGCATCTCTTCACTTCGGTGACTGAGACAACATCCCGATATACTCATGTCACTTCGGTGATAGAGGACTTAGCTATGTGTGGTTGCCATCTTGTCTGTTTCCCGTTTCCTTTGATACCTTACATGTTTTATATTGCATATGTATTTGATCAAATGTTTCTCTTGTTTTATGAGATTAATGCTTTGACAGGTTTAAATGATTTTCAAAGTATTTTCTATATTGTTATGTCTTTTCACCCGTTTGCCAAACCATCGTGTTTGACCCACTATTTTGGTACTAAGGTTCAGTTTTCCCACCCCGAGCTGTGAGTTGTTGGCTGTGGAGCCATGAGTTGCAGGTCGTCTTGTCGGCTATGTCCTGTAGACATTGTGCTTGACATCGGAGTTACGTCACATTTGGGTAGTGGATATTAGTTTGTATTGTTCGGCTTTTATTAGCCTTTCTTGGGATTGTAATTAATGCACATTGATACTTGTAACTTGAACATATTGGAAATGTAATATCCTGTTACTGTCAGCTCTGTATTTTATTTATGTTGGTTTATTCCAGTCTGATATGGTTCATAAAATGATGGCTTTATGCTAGGGGTTGTATGCGACGCGGAATCCGATGATGTCCACGGACTCCGGGTCGCATTGCCACAAAAGCTTCCGCAAAAATATTCAGATAGTGTTGTGATTTTGGATCCTCACACACGCGGATCTTGAGAGAAATATAATCATCCCTCACCTCCCCAAACTCTCCCGCCCCCTCGGTTGGGATACCGGGTTTGGGGGCGTGACATGGACTGCCTATCTTGCTAGATGTTTATATTAGATTGATATTGATTCGAATGCTATGCACTTCTTATGATCAGGATGCAATGCATGTCTTATGACCTTGTCTATCGTTTGCTCTGATTCGTTCTGCATATCTATTGATGTTTTATATTTATATCTACCTGCTGACCATCGTGTCTGATGCTACTCTTGGTGCATAGGTACCGGGTACATTTACCTTTGGGAAAGTGGAGGCGTCGCTTCAGGCAGTTTAGCCTGATAGTTAGTACGAATTGTGTATCGACGGTATTGTCATCGTGACCAGCACACGAGTGCCTTCATACTTTGGTTAGTTCGTGTTTATTCTTCCTTTGGCTTAGGTTTTGTTAGAAGCCATTAATTAATTTACTTTTGTTATCTTTTGCTAAACTTAGATTATAAAAAGAAAGATGTGCATACTCTGAAATGTTATATCATACCATTTGTTTAATATGATGTTCCGCTGTGTTTTATGGTTACTGAGGAATTATATATACCTCACCGCGGACTTCGATCCTATGGGACATGATTGGGGCCATGTTGTATTTGATTAATGTTGGAAAAATTTTAATTGGTCATAATCTCACGCATAACCCCGCTTTCACTTCTAGGGGCGTGACAAGTTCGGTATCAGAGCCAGCACGTTTTTAGAAATAAAATCTACTAGAAGCAAGAGGACGCGTGTGAGAAATTCGATTCGGTAGTTGGCATCTATACTATGTATGTATGGTTCCTATAGTATTGTTTGTTAGTACATCAGGTGTTTAGTAATTTCTCTGATAGAAATGAATTTGGGGACCAAGTTCCTTGTTTGTGGGGAGAGAATGTAATGTCTCATTACCCATTGTTTGTGGTTTCAGTACCACAGTTGTGCTAGAATAAGAGTTTCTTAGATTTAGTTAGTTAGTTTCTTTTGTTTGTTCGAGGAGTTGCAACTGTCTTGAGACGTTTCCAGTTCGCTGAAGAAGGTTTTGCAGCAGATCTTGTTAAAGTTAGAGTTGTTCGCGACGTTCAATTCCTTGTTAGTGTCAAAGATTCAGAGTTTTCTTAGATTAGCAGGCTTCAGTAGATGATTTGTTCATGGTTTTCTCCGAGTGCAGATTCGTTGGCAGAGTTGTTCAGGTAAGATGTGCTTTTGTGTGGTTAGATAAGTGTGAGATTAGTCTTGTCTTGGGAAGAAATTGACCTCAGATATTATCGACAATTTTGTGATGTTTCTGGAGTTAGATTGAGATTCGTATAGTCACAGATGACCGATGTTCAGTTTGTGGGATAGAGGAAGCCTATGTACCAGAGTCATTTCAGCTTTGCTAGCATACAGGTTGATTCGAAGTATGATATGTGAATTTCCAGATTTCTTTCTGGAGGAGACACTGGATTTATCGCCAGTTAGAAAGATTGACTTCACTATTGATCTTGTGTCAGGGACAACACTGATATCCAAGACCGTGTACCCCAAGGCTCCAGCGAAGTTGAGGAAATTGGAAGCGCAGTTGAAAGATATGTTAGATAGAAGTTTTGTGAAACCAAGTGTATCACCATGAGGTGCACTGATTATTGCACAGATTCTTTTGTGAAAAAGAGGGATTGACAGTAGATCCAGCATAAGTGGAAACAATGGTTAGTTGGGAAAACCGAAGACAGTGTCAGAAATCTAAAGTTTCTTAAAATGGGCAGGATATTACAGACAGTTTGTAAAGGGATTTTCTATAATTGCAGCCAGTTGAACAAGTTGACAAGGAAAGATGTTTTGTTGGTATGGTTAGAGCAGTGTGAGATCAGTTTCAAGCAGTCGAAGTAAAGGTTGACTATGGACCTTATGGATAAGAGAGACAATTTTGAGAATTTTGTTGGTGTTTTTGGGACTCTATCGAGATTGGTGCTAGTGCAAAGTGGGAAAAGTAACAACCTACGGGTCCAAACAGCTGAAAGAATATGAAAAAAGATACATTCACCATGTCTCTAAGATTGCAGCAGCTGTTTTAGCTCTAGAGATGTGGATGCATTAACTGTATGGTGAGATATTCAAACTCGGATTATATAAATCTACAGTACTTGTTTTTCCAGGGAGGATTTAACCTTGAGACAGTAGAGGCAGAGGCAAATGTATTGAGTAGAGATATTAGCTAGTGGGTGATTGATAGCATGTTATGATGAGAGTAGACATTTTGGGCAGAATCAAGGACAATAAGAGCAATGACATAGAGTTAGTCAAGATGATAGAGAAGATTGCAACCAGACCAAAGTTCATACTCATGGAGGGTTTGTTGTTTTGTCAGGGTAAAATGTGTTTCAAATGTACAAGGACCTACGGAGTCACCACTGGTGGGATAGTATGGAGACAGAGATAGCAGGGTTTGTGTTAGATGTTTGTTATGTCGGACAGAGTTATGGAGTTGTGAGCAGATTGTGGGTTAGTTTGCAAGCAGCTTGAGTACTACCTTGAGTTTCACCACAGCTTATCACCTTCAGACTTCAGAGATTGAGTTTAGCTAGAGTAACCAAATCTTTTACCTGTGATAGATTTAGTCATTTGGAGGACCAAATGTTCTAAGAAGGGGAGGATGTAACATCCCGAAATTCCAAGGTTGTGATTAGCTTAGTTAGTTGTGATTTTAGATAATTAAGCTCGTTTATCAGCCAAATAGGTCCGATTATTTATTAGGATTGCGGGTGCGAAGTTGGGTTGAGATCCGAGCCCGTTTGGGTACAGTAGGGGTGTCTGTCGCCATTTCCGGAAAGTTCCGAGGGCTTTTTAGTATTTTCCGCTTTTTGAGATTTTGGTACCATTGGGTAGATTACCTAATTTTCTGGACTTTGTCCTTCTCTTGCATCTCGATCCGGACCCTCGAACCCAACCCAAAACCTGACCTGACCCGAACCCACCTAAGTTATTTCATTAATTCCCAAAAAGACAAACCCCACCCCACCTAATCTAATCCCATGTGAACCCCACCTCCCCACCTCACTTCCATCACATCCCCATCCAACCCCCACTCTTTATCCCTCGTGCAAAATCCTCCACCAATTTCCCTCTTTCCCCCTTTTCATTTTACTAGGTCAGAACCCCCCCCCCTCCATTCTTCATTCCACTCCACCCAGCAGCAGCCCCTCCCTCTTGTTCTTTCATCTCTCTCGTTCTCTTTCCCTCCCTCACGGCTTGTTGCCTCAAGTCGGCGGACCACGCCGCCGCCGCCATGATCGAGACCCTCTCTTCTCGACTCTCCTATCTCATCTCCCATCTCTCATTTATCTCACTCATCTCATCTCTCATTCTCTCATTCATCTCTCCTTCACCCATCTCATTACCCCACTGTCTCGGCGCCATCATTGTCGCCACCGGACCCACCAGTGCCGTCACCATCACCGCCGAACTTCCCTATCTCCAGCGAACCCACCTGCACACCTTTCTCTGTTTTTCCCCCATTCCCCCTCCTTCTCTGTTTCTCTCTCCCTTTCTCTGTTTTCTTTCTTGTTTCTCTTTCTTTATTTCATTCTCTCATCTCATCTCTCCCTCACCTCACTTCACCCACTGCCAACATGAATCAGTCCCAACCCATTTCATTTCTCTGTTTTTTTTTTCTTTATTACCTTTCCCCTCCCTTCACTCCCTGCCCACGTGGATCAGCCCCTTCAACACGCATCTCACCCATTCCACCATTTCTCCCTCCCTTTCTTTATTTGATTTTATCTCTCCCTTGCTGCCAACATGACTAACTCCCCCCACCCATTTCATTTTCTCTCTTTCTCTCCACTCACTATCAACATGAGTTGACTTTCACCCCCACCTATCTCAGCATGTCATCATCTCTCTCTCTCTCTCTCTCTCTCTCTCCCTCTCTCTATTCTCTCTCATTCTGTCTTTCTTTCTTTCATTGTGTCTTCTTCATTCTTATTGTCAATGGACCACCATGACCCTCCATCACCACCAATCAATGGGCCAGTGATCAAGTGGGCCCCACAACCTCCGAGGATCACCATCATCTCCGCGTGGACCCCGCAAGCCTCTCATCCCCAATTTCAAGCTTCACTGCTTGGTAAGCCCCTATTTTCCCTTAACTTTGGGTTAATGCATTTTGGGTGTAGTAGTGTGTTAGATAGCTTAGAGCTTCCCTTTCTTTTGGTTTATGTTTTAATTTAGTTTTCTTTTACTAATTATCCCTTAGGTTTGGTTTGTTGGGCTATGGAGCTAGGATTTGTGGATTTGGGCATTTACAACCAAAGGCAAGTAGATATTTATATACATATGCTTGGATGTGTTTGTCTCTCCTTTGATTTGATGATTGATTATGATTTAGATGACCATATGCTCAATTGATACCTTTGATTTTTCAAAAACATGATAATTATGTTTAATTAATTATTTAATTAAATGGATTTTTAATTGGATGGTTAGATTGGTTGGATAGATATTAGATGATGGACATGATGAGACGGGGTATGGATGTATGTGGAGAGGGTGAGGCCCTATTCTCTTTGTTTGTAGGATTAGAATGGAAGGGTTAGGCCTTTCATATTGATTGATTACATGTTCGGGGACTTTGGAAAGGGGTTCCCACCCATTTCACTTCAATTACAGAACTGAGGTTCTGTAACTGCTGTGTATGCCGTAGACGAGCCAAGGGGATCGGGTCGACCGGCCACACACAGTCAGGCTCTCTGGAGCCGGATGAAGAACACTGTGCACACCATTTGTTTACAATTTTCGGTCACCGGACTGGGTCAGGTCGACCGGGTACTCTGTGTGGGATGTCGACCGACCAAGGGCTGGGTTGACTGAACGAACTGTGTCACCTTTTGGAAAGGGCCTTTTAGACCCTATCATGGACGGACTTAGGTGGAACCTTGGCTACCTTTTTGGACTCATTTGACTTTATGTGAAGATGTTTTGAGCCGACGTCTTTCATGGTTAACCCTGTTGTATCGGTTTACAACCTACCTCAATCTTGAACGGTATGGGACAACGGGATACCCCCCTTTATTTCTATGCACGAAGATTGTTTGTTTGGGTATCGCGAACCCTACTTTCCTTCGTTGACTGAGTATGGTTGTACGATGCCTCGGGTTTAACATTGTACCTAGGATTGGATTGTCTATCGCTTCTGATTCCAAAATGTACCATCTGATACTTGTCTACATGCTATGTTCATGTTCCTTAGCTTCATTTGCTTTGTTTTGTTTTGGGATTACTTGATGAACCTGGGTGTTGAACTTAGGATCCCTTTTGATATTCCACTTGTTTTGATGATTGATGGAAGTGTTGAGGCTAGGTGGCTTTGATTGTAAAGGCTTGACGGGGACTACTTATGGTATTGATGTTGGAAAAAGGTTGCTTGTTTGGTCTCGATCTTGATTTGATAATGGAAAGTAGTCTCTCTTTTGTTAATGAATCTTGTTCACACAAGAAAGCCTAGCCCCTCACTATTGTTTGTCTAGGGATCTTTGTGTCAGGCACCACTCAGCTGTATATCGCCCAACACGGATGGGGCACCATCTATGTGAGGACCTTGATGAACGTCTGCGCAGTACGACCTTTTACTTGTTGATGGATCTTGCTTGTTTGTCGGGTCATGACCGTGCCTTGTCGCCAAGTTACTACTCGTGCCTTGTTGCCGGGCTTTATTCCTGTGCCTTGCTGCAGGCATATCATGTGCCTTGATATCTCCACCACAACTCAATGGAAGTAGGGAGGGCAATGACACTATCCCGTGGTAATTAGCACATGTGGACTGCCTATCTTGCTAGATGTTTATATTAGATTGATATTGATTCGAATGTTATACACTTCTTATGATCAGGATGCTATGCATGCCTTATGATCTTGTCTATCCTTTACTCTGATTCGTTCTGCATATCTATTGATGTTTTATATTTATATCTGCCTGCCGACCGTCGTGTTTGATGCTACTCTTGGTGCATAGGTACCGGGTACATTTACCTTTGGGAAAGTGGAGGCGTCCCTTCAGGCAGTTTAGCCTGATGGTGAGTACAAATTGTGTATCGACGGTATTGTCGTCGTGACCAGCACACGAGTGCCTTCATACTTTGGTTAGTTCATATTTATTCTTCCTTTGGCTTAGGTTTTGTTAGAAGTCATTAATTAATATACTTTTGTTATCTTTTGCTAAACTTAAATTAAAGAAAAGAAAGATGTGCATACTCTCAAATATTATATCATACCATTTGTTTAATATGATGTTCCGCTGTGTTTTATGGTTTCTAAGGAAATATTTATACCTCACCGCGGACTTTGATCCTATGGGACATTATTGGGGCCATGTTGTATTTGATTAATATTGGAAAATTTTTAATTGGCCCTAATCTCAGGCATAACCCTGCTTTCACTTCTGGGGGCGTGACAGAAAGAGAAGGGAGATGATGCAGATGAAGGGGTGTGTGTGGGCTGGTCGGCGTGTGCCGGTGGGTTGCACGGAGATGGAGGAAGGAAAGAAGATGGGGAAGAAGAGGAAGAGAAGTAAGAAAGAAAAAGGAAGAGGTGCAGTGGGTGCGTGCAGGGAAGGTGCAGATGGTGTGTGGGATGCAGGGGAAGAAGAAAAGGGAAAAGAAAAAGAAAAGAGAAAGAGGAGAAGGAAGAGGGGGTTGTAGGGAGTGCAGCAGATGCAATGCAAAGAGATGTGGGGAGGCTCCTACTTGGTTTGGAGTCCAGCGGCGAGGGGAAGACGTGATCCACACGATGAAGATAATGACGGAACGTGGCTCTGTGCGTGGGGTGGAAGAAGATGAGGAAGATGGGGTGGCGGCGTCTGACTGCAAGAGATGGATAGGCTCATGCTGCGTGAGATGGAGGTGTAGAAATGAGGAGAGGGGTTCCGGGATGATGATGGTGGGCTGTGATGATGCGCAAGGATGCGAAGGGATGCAGAGGGCTGCTCTGTCACGATGGGGGAAGGAGTAGAGAGATGAACCGAGAGGGAGATGGGTACCTTCTGCGCATGAGAGGAGAATGGGATGAGGGAGATGAGTTTATGGGGGAGGGAAGAGTTTCCCCGATCTGGGACTCTAATTCCCAAATCCCGTGGACTTTCCCTCCCTTATGCAGGTGATGTGCCAGCGATCTGAGTCATGTCGGGTCGGGCTTCAAGTTTGGTTCAGGTTTGGATTTGGATTTGGATTGGAGTTTGGGTTTGGATTTGGGCTCGATGGGCCAAGCCTGGTGGGTTTGGATTGGGCGTGGCTTTAGGGGCTGATTGTCTGGTTCATTGGGCCAGGCCTGGTGGATCTGGGTTGAGTTTAAAAGAAACTGGTTTAGGCCCAAAAGGTGGGGTCAGGTGGAATTTGGTCGGGTTATCATCGCTAGGCCTGGCTTCGTAGATTTTGATCCGCTTGCCGATTTCAACGTTCTACACATCAGCGGAAAGCTCTCGGCGAGTAGGTCACGATGAACTAATTTTCAGGGCGATTGGAGGTCTAGAAATGGTAGGTGATTTTTTTTTCATGCGGGCGCCCCTGTAGTGTGGGACCCACTGTTGCAATTTTTGATCCGCCTGTCCGATCTCGGAGTTCTACATATGGAGGGAAAGCCCTTGACGAGTAGATCACAATGGGTTAACTTCCAGGGCATTCAGAGGTCCAGAAATGATATCATTAAATAGGGCAGACTAGGTTACCCCTCATAGGGTGCCAAAATGAGGTGTCTACAGTATGCCCCTCTTTGGAGGACAGCACGTATAGAGTTATTCTCCAAAGAAAAGGAGATACTTATTCATGCCTTCGTTTGAGCCTTTAGGTTCATGGCAGTGGCGGCCTATGAGGGTGAAGTCAAACTGGTTCGAGGGAATCAGGATGAGATCGTTCTAGGCCTCTCATTCAATTTGGTCTCTTTTAGGATCGAGCCTGATCAAGTGATGTGCGAGATTGCTTAGAGGATGTCACTTCGTGCGTTCCACTGTCCATCCAAAATTAAATGCCTACAAGGTGGATCATTGTACTTGAGGGTGTACAAAGTTTTAAAGCATGATTCTGAAAGCTTATGTTCCAATAATGATGTCAATGAAAAGGCATGTGTTGGAAAGAAATGTAGCTCGGGTTTTGGGTTCAGTGATACTTACCTCATGGATCCTGTTCCTTTCGATGCAGTGGCCCTCGCCTTTACACCTGTAGTAAATCTTGATTGGAAAGAAAGAAAGGAGCAATACCCCGCCTCGCGGCGAGATTAGTACATAAACGTGCCAAGTGTCTGTGTTATGCATGTGATGATGTTAAGCATGTTTATAGGTACGATGCAGACTGAATTAAAATACTAGTGTGAGGTGTCACCTCGACATCATCCTGCTATCACGATCATCAATCATCCATCGCCACGACAATCAATAGAGATAAAAGAAAACAAGAGAAATCCATCCAACCACATGCAAGCAGAAAGAATAAAAGATAAATAGTGTGAGCCCATTCATACATAAACTAAATATTTTATTAATAAATCATAGTTATAAACAAATGAATAGCGTCTTGGTTTCAAATCCTATGGGTTACCTCCAATTATAAGCATAAACAAAATGAATCCTAACATGAACATATAGTTTCCTAAAGAAAGCGATGAATAGAAGACCTAAACAATGGATGAACTATTGGAGGTAGTTGTTGCGACTCTATTGCTGTTGGTTCAAATGGGGGGGATTCCATTCAGGGCTCGGAAGTTCCCGCTGACTGCTTTCATCTCAATGGCGCATATCACCTGATCTTTGTGTGCCTTCACTAGGTTCGTCGGGTCTTCCCTCATGCTATCGTAATCACTTCGAATCCGGCTAGCTTAAATAGTATGAAACAATACGCATTCGATATAAAGGCAAGAAGCATATCATAATTAGCTAGTCCGAAACAAATGAGCAATTGCAATCCTTTTCGGACCAATGTTATATCTAGTTTTGAAAGGGGTCATGCACCAAATATGGTATCTACGTAAGGTTTTGGATCAAGGGTTAATTGAGGAGGAGCACGAGGCATGTTTATGTAGGTGCATATATAAAAATGCCCCAGAGTATGGGGTGACATATGTGATCGAACCCTGAAACAAAACAATGTGTAACATGTCCTGCATTCAACCAAAAGGCATTAGTAACAAAAGCATGCATGAGGTGAGAGTGTGTGAATAGGTGAGTGTTTGTGACAACAGTGCATGTGGTGGACCTGAATTAGGAAGCCGTGCAGAATAAGTAAGTACTCGTATGTGTGTATACACACACACACATATATATAAGATGCCCCAGCGTAAAGCTGGTGTATTTTCTGGCTGAAAGTGAGAGAATGAAGGTGGTCTAGCTCTCTAATCCATGGTTGTTAATTCGGTAGTGATGTGACATTCCCCAACTATCTTTTTGGAGATCAATCCCTCACGGTCCTTTTCCAGCCATTTTAGTCCTTTTGGTTGAACTTTGGAGAGCACTAGGCTGGCCCTAGAATTCATGTGTAAGTAATGGTTTTGTGTGTGGGAGATAGTGAGTCGTCGTGCTTCCTTAGTGTTGTGGTTATTAGCCACTCTCCGTTCGGTTCATTAGACAAGGACCCATGTCATTTCAACGGGCTTGGGTTTTGTGAGTGATTTTCCTTTATTTTGGCCTTTTGGCTCTTTGCTCTTCTTTTTTTTCTTTGACATGTGACTGTGCAATGCCTGGGTCCTTTAAGCTTTCTAATTAACCCATGTAACGAGCATTAGGCCAATGACTCCCAAACCAGATGGCTTTAGGGCACTCGGTATGTAAATACCCCCACGGGGCATACCGGCTCAGGTTAAAAAGGCTACGAACCCAAGCTAGTCACAAAGCTTTTATTCTTTTCAAGACTTTTAACTAAACTTTTTTTTTTTTTTTTTTTGGGACTAGCTCAGGAGAGGGTTACCTAGGGTTTTGGCTTCTGAAGCATAAGGTATGGGGAGCACACCCATATCTCATGCGACTCCACCGTGATTTCTCTTTTCTTTCTCTTTTGCAAGTGGTATGGGGAAGCTTTCATGACATGGGTGACCTCATCTACAAACTCCCACGTTGAATGGTTTCAACCGTGTAAAGCATTGAGTGGGGCAAACTCACTACTCTGGTTTTTTCTTTTCTCTTTTTTTTTTTTTTTTTTTGTGACAGTGTGTGTTTTGACTTCCAAGTTTGGCCGTAGCTCATCTCCTCGGTCCTCCCTGCAGGGTTTTCACAGCCCTATCAAGAGACCGAAGGTCATACTCCGCTAGAAGTGGAGAAGGGTCATGTGGTGTACTTTTTCAAGTACATAGCATTCCATGGATTGTGAAGCTCTTCCCCTTCTGCATTTACTAACCTATATGCATTGCCAGAATATACTTCTTTAATTACATATGGGCCTTCTCAATTGGGTCGCAATTTGCCTTTAATGTGTGGGAGTTGTGATTGAGTGATGCGTTTCAATACCCGGTCACCTATCTTGAATTTCCTTTATTTGACATGCTTGTCATAGGCTCTTGCGATTCTTTTCTTGTACATTTGAGCGTGCTCTGCTGCTTTCATCCTTTTCTCATCAAGGAGGTCCAGTTGTAGCTACAATGCTTCTCGTCTTTGACCTTCTATCATCTCTTCATCTAATTGGATCCGTAATGATGGGTATAGGAGCTCGAAAGGAAGAACTGCCCCCATCCCGTAAGTCAAGGCATATGGTGTCTCACCTGTCGGAGTCCTGATGGAGGTTCGATACGCCCACAATGCTTCGACCAAACAGTTTGGCCAATCACTACCTTTTTGCAGTTTCCACTATTTTCTTGACGATCTTGAGTAGTGTATTGTTTGTAGCTTCTGCCTGTCAATTTGCTTGGGGCTAATACAAGGTTGAATGATGCAGTTCTATACCATATTTTATGCACAAATCATCCATTTGTTGAGATATGAATTGAGGGCAATTGTTGGTTATGAATACCTTTGGAATGCCAAATCGGGCTATTATGTTCTTCTGAATGAATTTAACCACCATGGAGGCTTTGATGTTAACAAATGCCTCAGCCTCCATCCATTTTGTGTAGTACTCCGTCGTCGTTAATATAAAAGCCTTGTTCTGAGTATTTTCTACGGTTGGAGCTAGGAGTCCTATGATATCAAATGCCCAGGTCGAAAAAGGCCATGGAGCAGTAGTGGGATGCAGTGAAGATGCTGGAGCATGAAATAGGTCGGCATACAGTTGGCATTTTTTATCCTTGAAGACAATTCTAGTTCCGAAATAATAGGCATCAACTTGTACCCTATCTCACTAATCTGGATCATGATTTCCTCTAGCCGTGATTGTTCTACCGAAGGAATTTTCCAACCCTCAGGTCTTCCTATGGATCTGTAATAGTCAGGGGTTTCTACTCCTAAACTACCTATATTTTTGGGTTTTTGGTTTTCTAATTTCTTTGGGGTTTTCTAGCTTTTTGAATTTTTTGGTTTTTTTTTGGAATGATATGGTACATGTTGGGCTGCGGAAGGGCTATCTAAGGAGGAATATCCCTGCCTCGGGCAATGCCGAGCTGCAAGGCGATACACCACTTCGTCGTCTTCGAGACTTTTGATTTCCTAGGTTTTGTTGTCTTCTTCTGAGGGTCCCGCTCTCCAGTGTCGCATCGCTGCCGGCCAGTACACGACTTCCTGGCTATCGGGGTCTTTGATTTCCCAAGTTTCGTAATCAACTCTTTTCTCAGGAATCAGCAGTTTTTTTTTTTTTTTTTGGGCAATTTCGCCAAATCACTAGTACTAATCATGTTGCATGATAGCGTTTGGAAACTTTCTTCCAGGGAGGGACTTGATCCTCTAATTTCTTCGGATTCGGGGAATCCTTCCCAAGTACTAAAGATGTCTTCATAAGTCTTGATCTTCTCGTCCTCAGAGGATGAATCGGTTATACCTTCTATTAAAAGCTCTTTCCCTTTCTTCTGGGGGCGGACCTCATGGCATCCCCCTCCATCAGGAGGTTCGTTGGGGTCTAGGAGTTTGCTATGCCTAACGAAGTGCTCGCCTAGTTTCCAATTCTTCCGGGAAATCGTTACCTGATCATATGGGTCGAATCCTAACCCTTTTGTCCCTATCCTTGCTTTAGGGATGACGAGGTCAAGGATCCCATCCTCGTTTTTGCCTAAACCCAATCCGGGCTGATATCCGAGCTTTCTCATGAGGTTCCAACCTTGTATACATTCTCTTCTTAACAGCGGTTCAGGTAGAGGGATTGGATCGGGTATCATACTTCGGACAGGATCGATATATGTTTGGGAAATAATAGGATCAATCTTGTATCCATGGGCTTTGGTTCTAGGCCCGATAGGCAGCCGGCCGCAGGGTGGGAAGTATCTGAAGTCCTTCCGGTTCAATCATTGGTGCCTAGTGGACATGATCGCCTTCATGTGATTCAGCCAGCGACGTCCTAATATCAAGTTAAAGGTCGCCGGGATATCCATGACATAGAACTCTTCGGGTACCAAAATCAGGCCCGCTTACACCAATAACATGATCTTCCTACAAACGTTTTTCCTGTTTCTGTCATACCCTGTTACCACCAACGGGGCTGGGGTTAGGTCTTTAGTGGTCAAAATCCAGCGTCTTGTATGTTTTCAGCGGACAGACGTTCAAAGACACCCATGTGTCTACCAGAGCACTAGATATTTCTTTCCCGACCACCCTAACTGTGAGATGTAGGGCTAAAGTTCTTGCTTCAGGTGGTATCTCTTTTAATTCCTCCTCGGTGAAGTTGAGGGTAGGCAAGAAAGTTGTCGCGACCCCGGATCGGGTTACCGACCTAATCCGGGATCGGGACTAAATTTGGATGATAAATAAAGAACGGTTGTCAATGCCATGAATTTATTTTAACCAATATGTACACAAGTCAATAAAAGATGTCACTCGTATACGCGATTTCCCACAGGTGTCCGCAATGAGGATATCACATCAACATAATATTTCTTTTTAAGTGCGGAAGCGTGTAGTAAATCAAATTCATAATTCATCCTAAAATAACAAGACTAATAATATATATAAGAATAGTTGATGTCAGAGTGAGCAATGATCATGATAGCATATTCCCCAAAAGTAAATATTCAATGTTTATACAGGAGATCATTTAATTAACACTCCCCAAAATAATGGCCAACAAAGGCCAATACAACTAAGTTAGTTCCCAAAAGAATGAGTTAGACATAACTCCCAAAATGTATCACATCTCAAAGCATGACTAGATGTCTACATGACATTGTCAGCTTGCTATTCAATTACAAGTTGCGGTTCGCCGACCGCCTCCTCTGGCTCCTCCTCGGGGTAACCAACGTCTGGACCTGAGTACTAAAGTAGTGGGTCAAACACGACGGTCTGATAGGTGGGTAAAAAGATATAACAATAAATTTAAAACAATGATACCTTGATAAAATATTGAAAATTGTATAAGTAATGAGTTTCATAAAAGTAAATGCATCGTTTATCAAGAAAGATAATTGCAATATAATATATGTAAAGGTACCAAAGAATCAGGAACTAGCAACATGGCAACCACACAAAGTTAAATCCTCTCTCACTAAAGTGATGAGAGCAATATCGGGACGTTAACCTCAGTCACACAAGGTGACGAGAGTCAACGAAAATCATGGATACATATATAGATGGACGGGACCGCGGTAGCGAACCGGGTAACGGGATAGGACAGGATCCAGGCTGCAGCTGGCAGGACAAGAGGGGGACCTCCAAGTCAGTGGATCAAACCGACAAGGTCATCCAAGCTTAGTGGTGCCGACTCATAGGTCATATGCAAGAAATCAAGAAAAGTTTAAATATAAATGGGACGGGATGCCCTTAGGGACAATATCATATTTATATCAAGTCGGGCATGAGTGGGATAACAAAATGCCAAAACATAATTTCAATATATATTCCGGGGTATGACAAATCATAAAGCATAAATTTCAAGATTTAAGAATTGTTCAAGGTGAATAGGGGTCCCGTATGTCGATTTCAATATAGACTTGGTACTCCTTGAGTTTTGGAGACATTCCGAGCTCCTTATACACCTCGGTAATTTCAAGACATTCGATGAATCTTCATGATGTGGTTTCTATCTCAAACGGGCTCATACATTGCCTATTAAATCTCCTCGCCACAAAGGGGTTCTCAATAAACCTCTCCCAAACATTTAAGCATTGTATTAGTGCTCCAAACATTGCCCTAGGAGAACAGTGCCCATCGCTTGAGCAGACCTAAAGTTCGCTCGAGCGGTGGACTCTCTGGAAGGACTCTCTGGGAGGGTTCGCTCGAGCGGACCTGCCCAGTTCAGGTTGACTCGAGCGAACTTTCAGTTCGCTCAAGCTAACAAGCTTCTGGATGAGAATCTGGGATGGTTCACTCGAGCGGACCAAGGTTCACTCGAGCGAACTGTCCTCTGGATGGGTTCGCTCGAGCGACCTGTGAAGTCCACTCGAGCGAACTGTCCAAAAACATATTCCGAGACAGTTCTGTTCCTTCCTTTTCATCTTCTTACAAACACTTGAGGCTCCCTTTCTTCACACATTATAAGACACATGAACACCTCTATATCACATTCAAATCACCATCAAAATATCCACAAACATCTACCCAAACTCCTCTCCATTCTTAACCATATCCAACATCAAAAGAGATGAGAAAATCCACCAATCATAAAGATTCATTTGTACTATAAATAAGTATTAGATGAAAATCATAAAGGTCCATGTTTACAAGAGTTAAAAAATCAACAAAACTCATTCATGAGCATTTATTTCAAAACAAATGCAAATTAATAAACATGAATAGAAATAATAAAACCAACAACATTTCTCATAAAACCATTTAATGCTCAAACTATCTATTCATCAACTTGCCTTTGGTCTCTAATCAAGAAAATCAAGTAACTACTCAAGCCTTTCTCAAAGATAACCTACAACACCACAAAAACCCCAAATACAAACCCTAAAATGGTCAAAACAGAGGAGAGGAAGAAGATGATAGTGCCCATTTTCCATTTTTTTTTTTTTTTAGCAAGAGATGGGTGTGGATTGAGGAGGAAGAGAGCAAGAAGAAAGGAAGAAAATCCTAGGGTTTCTTCTTCAATGAGATGAGCAAGAAAAAAGGAATGAGAAGAGGGTTCTCCTTCTATAACAAGTGAAAGTGGGCTCCACCACCAGGAATTCTCATTGGTTCAAAAATATGGTTTTCGGGACCTTGTGTGAGTTCGACAGAGAAGGGAAAGTTGTTTGTCGTAATTTCTAATTTTCAAAAAGTATATGTTTCGCGGGTTTTGGTGACATTGGAAATTGTGTCCAGATTTTGGGGTAAAAGACCGTTTTGCCCACAAATTCAGAAAAGTCGGGTTTAGGGATCTCCGATGGGAACGAAGTCAATATAAAAGTTGTAGGGATCAACGAGATGAGTCACACGAAGTCGAAACACGAATTATTGGGATCTCGAGTAATCCGCCAAGTACACGCAAAATTATAAAAGGAACCCCCAAAGGGCCCCACTAATCACAAAGGTACTCAAAATTTCCCAAAGCTATAACAAAAGCCATTCTAATCTCAACTAAACCGAAATCCACTAATCACGCTTAGAACTAACACACAGCTTAATTAGTACTAATCGATGTCACTCGGGTTGGGGTCTTACAAAAGTCTCTGGGGACAAGGAGGCGACGGACGTCCTTAGTTGCTCCGAGGTTATATTTTTCGGAACTTGTAAATGGGTAATGGCGTCCATCAGCTGCTTTTGATGCATCAAGGAAGTCTAGATCAGGTCAAGGATTGACACTTTGGCGGGTATCTTCGCCAGGTGCTCCAGAAGGTCATATTCTATCCATCTCCAGCTGAACGTGAGCTTTTTCCTCGACAACTTCTTCGGTCTGTGCGCCGGGGACTTGCAAGCCTGGATCTAGCGTATTTGTGATCGAAGGTAATTGCGGTGGACAAATCCATCCTGATCGGAGGTGTGCTTGTGATGACTCTATGTCTGAAGGATGAGTCAACTGGGAGTAAGTGACGGTTTGAGACTCCCATGCGTGAAGTCATTGTCAAAGTACACTTTGTAGAGGTTTGGGGAGTCAACTACCATGTCGGTTCTGAGATTATCTATTCTGAATTTAGTCTTCTCATCCCAATTGACATCTTTCCAATAGCTATCATCTTTAAAAAAGTCATCATAGTAGGGTTGATTTTGACTAATGCTCAGTTGGATCGGGAAATCAGATGATTGATGTGACACGGTAGAAACATTTGCCGACAGTCCTTGCAACAGTTGTGTCGAGGTTGACGCAGTATGTTGTGGCATCGGGTTCGTGTAGATTTGCATGTTAGGCAACCGCTGCATCATACCAGCAGGTGGACCTTGGGTTTGTTGCGTTCTCTGTGGATCATGGA
This sequence comes from Camphora micrantha, assembly GCA_003546025.1. NCBI lineage: Eukaryota > Viridiplantae > Streptophyta > Magnoliopsida > Laurales > Lauraceae > Camphora > Camphora micrantha. The sequence goes on from QPKB01000010.1 coordinate 11,659,225, forward strand.
GTCCCATGGGTTTGATGTTTTCCCAATCAATCATCCTCTCATCACTGAGGTCGTAGATCAAGTCTCTGGCAGTATAACAATTGGTTAGGTCGTGTTCCGGCATCCTATGATACGCACAGAATCTCGTCCGATCAAGGTGGTCCGGCCATTGCTGTTGTCTTTTTGGTGGAAGCTGGATAGCGTTCTGTTCTAAGAGTGACCAGAAAACATTGATCCAAAGGTTGAGGGAGGGGCGGGTAGTTAGCCCTTTTCAGTCTAAGCCTTCTCTTGTTCTCGTCATTGTTTTGGCCTGAATTGTTGTTATAGTTGTACGGCTCGACCAAGGATTAGTACCTTGATTCGGGTTTTGAGGCATCATCGGCTGATTCATAGGTGGTCGTGCTGGATTCATGTTTTGTCTTGGATAAATGGGTCCCCCTTGGTCATGTGTTTGTTGACCATTTCTTTGTTCATTCCGAGGAGGGTCCTGGTATTTTTTATCATTCCGGAAGTTCTGAGTATTTCCTTGAAACTCAACTTCCTAATTTTGCCCTTGACTCCGGTGTGGATTGAAACTCATTTCCTGACCATGACTGTATGGGCGATAAACCACTTATTGGGTTGAGTTCACTTCCAAGGTCGCTCGGTTTTCCACTTGATTGGTCACACGACGGGCAATCTTTTTTTTATCAGAGATGCCTAGGTTATTCAGTATCCCATCGTCTAAGTTTTGTTTCATTCTAGATAACTTATGATGTAGGCCGCTCTAGTTCATGACTTCCCCGATCGTCATCAGTGTTCTCATCGGTTCTTTCATATTTGAAATGACCATCCTGACTTGCTCCTTTTCTTTCATATTGCAGTCGGACCTTGTGAATTGACTCAGCCATCTCGCAACGAATTCTTCATAATCCTAATTGTTATTTTGTTTTAAGTTGGCTAAGTCATGCCACAAGGGTTTGTTCTTGGTCAAGTGCTGGTATCACGCCAGAAATTTTTCTATCACATCCTTAAATGTGTTGATCTAATGTGAGGGCACGGATGTGTACCACTTAGCGCGTCTTCGGCTATCGATTCTTGAAAGTAATTAATGAGAAGGGCGTCATCGTCAGTGATCATACGACACTTGCCGCAGAAGGACACCAAATGGTGCTGAGGGTCTGTAGTTCTATCATACGCTACAAACTTCGGGGCTTTAGCGGAGATGGGTGATTTCTTGGTTTCTTCTTTCTTCGTGAAGTCATAGAACTCTAACCTTTTGCCTTGTCGCGACGAGGATTTCTTTCTAATCTCACTCTTTAGCCCCTCGATTTCCATCCGCATTTCCCTAATCGCCTGGGAGTCAGGGTTTTGATCTTCGTGTGTAGGGCCGGGTCTCGGGGCTTCAACTGGGGTTCGATAATAAATCGACTCCATAAAATCATATTGAAGGTCTGGTTGAGGTCCCGAAGGCGCATATTGATAACTCTCCCCAACCTGTGTTCTCCAAAGGGCATGAGTTTGGGTTTGATTCCAAGTTCAACCCTGGTCAGGTGTTAATCTTGACTGCTATCCCATGTAAGTCGATTGATGGGACGGCTCGTAGACTAGTCGATCCAATTGGTGCTCTTCATAAAACTCGTGAGGATCTGCGGCATTCACAACTTCATCATAATAGAGCGGAGGATTATGCTCCTCATCTAATACTTCATAAGTCGGAGTCAATTGATTTTGATATGTCGGGGGTGACCTCCCATATCCTGTTGGTTGGCGATAGGTTAACCTAAGGCCATATGAGTTTGGGATCGATCGGCTCACAGAGAGAGTAGGAGGGGTCATTGTAAGACCCCGACCTGAGAGACCTCGATTAGTACTAATTAAGTTGTGCGTTAGCTCTAAGTGTCTTTAGTGTATTTTGGTTTAGTTTGGGTTTAGAATAGCTTTATTATAGCTTTGAAAAATTTTGAGTGCCTTTGTGATTAGTGGGGCCCTTTAGGGGTTCCTTTCATAACTTACGATTACTTGGGCGATTATCCGATATTTCTATGATTGGTGTTTTTATCCTGTTTTACTTATCTTGTTGACCTCTTCAACTTTCATGTTGATCCCGTTCCCGTTCGAAATCCCGAAACCCTACTTTCCTAGCTTCAAGGGCAAAATAGTCTTTTACACTAAATCTGTGCCAAAAAATTTGATATTCTCGAAAACGCGAAACATATACTTTTTGAAAACTAGATATTTCGACGAACAACTTTCCCTTCTTCGTCGATTTCATCCAAGGTTCTGAAAACCATGATTTCAGCCCCCACAAGAATTCTTAGGGGTGGAGCCCACTCCCAATTGCTGTATAAGGAGACTTTCTCTTCTACTTTCCCTTTTCCAGCTCAAACCCACCAAAAAGCTAGGGCTTTTCCTTTTCTCTTCCTCCCCTCACTCTTCCATCTCACAAACCACTACCAATCTTGCATCAAAGGCCAAATGGAGATCACCATTCTCTTACTCTCCTTGAAGGCTTTCTCCTAACACCTTTTTTGGAGAAAACCTCCATTTTCAAGATCCTCATCGAACTAGTCTTGCCCATTTGAAGATCATTCAAGTTAGCAATCCTCTCCATTTTCTAGATTTGTGTTCTTGTAACCCAAGAGAAGCTCCATCTTCATTATTGGAAGCTCCCTCTTTCTATTTCCTTGTTTTGACCCTTTTAGGGTTTGTTTTGACCCTTTTAGTGTAGCTTTGGAGCTTGGCTTGAAGAGAGTGTTTAGTACTTGATTTGCTTGATTAAAGACTTTGAGGCAAGTGGATGAAATGATAAGTCGAGCATTTAATAAATTTATGAAAAATGTGTTGGTTTTGTCTTGCATGTCCATGTTTATTTACTTGCATTGATTTGAAATAAATGTTCATTAAAGAGTTTTTCTGATGGACCCGATTCCTCCCTCTCTCCCGCTACCTCCGCCCCGGGTCTTTCGGGGTACGGCGGAGGGGAGGAGAAGAAAAGTAAAGGGTATCAACATCTTTCTCTTTTTTTTGTACGGGTATGCCAATTTCTCTTTTCTACTTCGAATTTAGGAATGGTGATCCGAAGATTCACCTTCACAAGTAGAAAGGGGAAATGAAACTTTTTCTAATTTCTATTGCACACATATTTTAAGAAAAGAGACAAAAGGGTTTTTTTTTTATGCCGTGAAAGGCGATTTCATTTGTTGCCGTGAAAGGCGATTTACAAGTCTTATCCATTATGAAAGACAAGAGTTGTGATTTTTGTCTCTAAAAGAAAAATAAAGTACAATAGAAATCAAGAAAAGGAATCTGACTTCTCATTCGATTGTGGGGACATGTTCAGATCGACGGTCGCGAGTCATGTATGGGCTCCTCCATCGTCCATGCAGATGAGAACACGATGCTTGGATTATTGGCTTGGCTTTTTAACCTCAGATTTTTAAAGGACAAAGACCAAGAGAAGGTCTTATATCCGATAAAAAGCTAAGTAAACGGGCTGAAAAGCCACGTTTTAGCCATGTTGATAGAAGAAGGGAGATCCTTGGGGGGGTGGTCCAAGGGTGCTTCAATCACCTTTTGGTGGTCTTTGCAGCAGAGTTGCAGGGCCTCTGGAATTTCCGGGCAATTCTCTGGATTCTTTTTTCCGTTCTTCCTCTCTCTTGCTGATCCCTTTTCCCTTTGGAATGCCCTCCTATTTATAGGCCTTTGGTAGCCATTTAGGAGGGTTTATGAGCATTGAATGCATTAATGCTCATAATGGGAGGAGTTACAAGTTTTAAAGTATTTGTTTTGTAACTTCCTTTTTCCTTAAATCTGATTGGCCGATGGAGAATAATGAGCTTTTAATTGCCTTTAATCCCCATCATGGGAGGAGTTTCATGGCTTTAATGCCATAAATCCTTTGACTTGTAACTCCCATTTGCTTGCTTTTGATTGGGCCGTCCAAAATAATGAGTTAATGACCGCATTAACTTGTCATAAACCGGATCATTTAACCTCATTAATTGGTCGCCAAGTCGCTTGAAGAGTCGCGGGCCGCGCCGCGTCTTTTGAAATTCTTCTTGCGATGACCGCCGGTGGATCCACATGTTGTTTGATGTCGGATGGCGATGCAATTTCAGACATTGATTAATATCAACATGCCGGCAACATCTGTCCTGTCGATTTCACGATCGGGCGGGAGGAAAGTGTGCTTTCTTTGTCGGCCGGTTGGCGATTTCGAGGCATCTAATGATCATCCAATGATTTCGGCGGCGAATCCGTGATGTTGACGAAGATCGACGGATTTCATGCACGAAAAATCAGATTTTGAAAAAATCACAGAGGCCAATCAACTCGAAACGCGAAAAGGACCCGAAAAAAGGGGTTTCTGGCGACTTTTGGGTCGTCGGAATTCCATGGTCGCCGGTGACCATGGGCCAAGGTCGCCGGCGACCATGGGCCTTGGGCCCATTTTTTGGCCGCCGTTCGGTCGCCGTTTCTTCGCCGTTTTTCGATCTTTTTTCATTCTTTTTTTTCTGTATTTTTTCTGACATTTCCCTTCATTTATTGGCCTGATTCTCTTGAAGAAAACCCGACGAGAAGCCACGCAAATCGGAGCACAAAGTTTCCTATTTTTCTGGAAAGCCGAAGACTTTGTTGTGCGGTATTGCCGATTTTTTGTCAAGCATTGAAACTAGGCCAAACGATGTCGGAATGACCTGAAATTCGACGTGGAGCTTCTTGAGCAGTAGATAGGACCAACCATAGGCTTTGGTTTGAGTTTTGAAGCCGTTCGGGGTCCCGCAAATGCTTGCCTTAATTTCGCCATGAGAGAAATGCCGAGCTTTGACTTGTGGTCAACCGATGTCCGATTGACCTGAAATTTGACAGGGAGCCTCCTGAGTAGTAAGTAAGACCAACCATGGGCTTTGGTTTGAGTTTTGAAGCCTTTTGGGGTCCAGCAAATGCTCGCCTTGATTTCACCTCGAGGAAAATGCCGAGCTTTGAAACTAGGCCAAACGATGTCCGTTTGACCTAAAACTTGACAGGGGACCTATTGGAGTCATTTTGAGATGATCCATTAGTTCCAATTTGGATGCCATGATTCCGGGGTGTTCCGCCGCCGGTAGGCCTGTTTTTGCTTCCCAAGAGTTGATGAAGGGTCGAACGTTGTCCGTTTGACTTGAAATTTGGCATGGGGCCTTTTGGAGGTATTCTGAGACCATCCGTAGGCTCTGATCGAAGTTTTGAAGTCTTCGACACTGTCGCTACCGGGAGCTCCTGTCTGGCTGTCGGAGGAGTGAAGTTAGGCCAAATGACGTCGAAATGGCCCGAAACTTTATGTGTACCCCTCTTTTGGCTGCTTTGAAGGATCTTGCAGTTTTTGTTTGATTCTGACAAGATCTGGTGCTTGAAGTGGCGCCTTCCTATTTATGGCAGGATGTGGCTCCATGTAGCTTTTGGTGCTGAAGGGACATAGTGACATTTTTGGTGTCAACATTTTCTAACTCATTTATTGTTATGGAAACGTGGTTGATGGCCTTTCATTTATTTCTTGATTGTGGTATAAATGAACCCTCGTGATTATGGTTTTTCTCCTCTTTCTTTTGTGATTGCTTATGAAGAAATGGAAGGGATTGCATAGACCTTTATGGAAGTGTTGATGGAGATTTGAGTGATGTTTGAATGAGCTCTTAACCCTCTCATTTTGATGAGAAAAGGAGGCCTTAAAGAGATTGTAAGAAGAGAAAAATGGAAGAGCAGAACTGTCCCGGAATCAGTTCCTGGACAGTTCGCTCGAGCGAACTTGACAGAGCGACCTGTCCAGAATAGGTTCCAAACCATTCCAGTAGACAGTTCGCTCGAGCGACCATTTATTTGCTCGAGTGAACTTTCCCAGAACCAAATCAGAACTCTCATAGAAACATGTTAGTTCGAGCGAACGTAATTTTTGCTCGAGCCAACGTGTTCGCTCGAGCGAACCCATTATCCGCTCGAGCGAACATCCCTAGAAAGCCATTCCAGAGAGCTCGTCCCTCGAGCAAACTTCTTGTCCGCTCGAGCGATGAACACTGTTCACCTAGGGATATACTAGGAGTATAAATGAATTGTTTAGATGATTGAGAGAGGTTTGTTGGGAACCCTATTGCGATGGGAAGACTTATAACCATCGTTTAACACCCATTTGAGAAAGAAACCAAATTACAAGCATTCATTTGAAGTTTTAAAAATTCCTAAGGTGTATAAAGAGCCCGAAATGTCTCCAAACTCAAGGAGTACCAATTTATATTGAAATTGACATACGGGACCCTTATTCACCTTGATCGAACTTTAAATCCCGATACTTGTCCCGAAATTCATGAGTTATGATTTATCATTCCCGAAAATGCTGAAATTGCAACTGTAGCATTTTACTAGTCCCGATATGCACATCCTGTTTGAAATGATATTTATGCCTTCGAGCACCCCATCCCGCCCATTTATATAAGTGCATAATATATATTTTGTACATGTTTTGATTTCTGTTATTTGACCTATGAGTCGGCACCACTAAACTTGGATAATCTTGTTGGTCTGATCTACCTACTTGGAGATCCCCCTCCCGGCCCGCCAGCTGCAGTTTGGATCCCGCTACCAGGTTATTACCGTCATCTTGTCCCGATGCCGCTGATTGCTACTGTGGTTCCCGATACCCGGTTCGCTACCGTGGTCATGTCCCATATTATTATGTATATGTATATGTAACTTATGTTGCACCTCCTCACTTCGGTGACTGAGGTCAATATCCCGATATGCTCATGTCACTTCGGTGATAGAGGACTTAGCTTCGTGTGGTTGCCATATTACTTGTTTCCTAATTTCCTTGGATACCTTACATATTTTATATTGCACATTATTTTCCAATAAATGATTCTTTCGTTTTATGAAAATCATTGTTATATCTTTTCACCCACCTGCCAAATCGTTGTGTTTGCCCTTTGCTTTGGTTCTCAGGTCCCGTTGTTGGTTTCCCCGAGGAGGAGCTTGAGGAGGCGGTCGGAGAACTGCAGCGATTAGTAGAGTGGCATGCTGATGATGTCGTTTAGACATTCGGTTGCCCGAGTTGCGTAACAATTTGGGTTAGGATTAACCATTATTTTGGATTGACACTTTGGGTTATATTGGCCTTTGTTGACCTCTATTTTTGAAAAATGTAATTAAATGATCTTTAATGTATACTTTAACTTACTTTTGGGATATTACTAATGATCATTGCTCACTCTGATATTCTGTTATATAAATGTGTTATCAATCTTGGCAATTTGAATTTGAAAGTATAAATTAGATTTGCTACACGCTTCCGCACAATTCATGTTGTTGTGATATCCTCACCGCGGACACCTGTGGGAAATCGCGTATACAAGTGGCATCTTTTATTGGCTCGTATACGTATTGATTAAAATAAATTCATAGGATGGATTACCATTAATCATCAACCATTAATCCCGATCCCGGATTAGGCCCGTTTGACCCGGTCCGGTGTTGCGACAGTCATCACTTGGAGTTGGGGTTTGACAACCTCATGTTTGTATTGGTGATGGACTCTCGGTATGTTCTGTGTGGACCACCAAGTCCACATGCAACGATGCAATGATGCAATATGGACCACCAAGTCAGCTCATTTCATTCCAATGAGGACAGGAAAAAAGATGCACATGTTACCTTTGGAAGAGTTGTTTGTCAATGAGATTGTCAGCAGACACGGACAGCCTATTTCCATTACATCTGATAGAGACAGCAGATTCGTCTCGAGATTTTGGAAGACATTGTACGAGTCTATGGTATGAGGCTACAGTTCAGTACAACTTATCACCCTTAGACAGATGATCAGTCAGAGAGAACCATTCAGACAGATGGCTTATAGATTAGCTTTACCACCTGAGCTTTCCGACGTACACAATGTTTTCCATGTGTCTATATTGAAGAAGTATGTTCCCGATCCTTCACATGTACTCCAGCATGGACCTTTGGAAATCAGAGAAGATGCTACATATGTCGAGAAGTCTATTCGGATCATCGATACGAATGAACAAGAATTGAGGACACGAACTCTTCAGTGGGTAAAGATACTTTGGGAGAATCATGGACCGGAAGAAGTAACATGGGAATTACAAGATCAAGTGCAGAAGAAGTATCAACATCTTCTACCTGAGGTGAGTTGTATTTTATTTGGATGACCAAATGTCCCAAGGGGTGGAGGATGTAAGACCCCGACCCGAGAGACCTCGATTAGTACTGATTAAGTTATGCGTTAACTCTAAGTGTGTTTAGTGTATTTTGGTTTAGTTTGGGTTTAGAATAGTTTTTTATAGCTTCGGGAAATTTTCGTTAGGAATTTTGTGTATTGCAATTTGATGGATGCATTATCATCTCAGCATCATTTGAATTTTCTCACTTGCATTGATTTAGAAAATCTTGATATCTTGATTTATACATGCATTGTTATTAAGACTTGTAAAAATCTTGGTTCATGCATGTTTTGATTTTAAACTTGGATGCAATTTGTTTTGAAAAGATCTTTTTGAATCAAGCAAGCCTTTGGTTTTAAAACTTTCAAATCATCTTAGGCATATTAGGTTTCATGTTTTTAAAAATCTTAGAATGATTTAAAACATGTTTCCATGCTTGATTCCATGGCCCAAAAGTCCCCACAAGAAAATACTTTGAAATATGTAATTTGTGGGGAAAAAGGTCTCAGGACCCGGTCGACCTGCAGTGTGGCCGGTCAACCGAGCCCATGGACCCGGTCGACCGAGCCCACTGTGGGTCGACCGGGAAAGAGCCGTTGTGCTCTTTTTCAAACGGTTAGAATTATGACCGTTGAAGGCCAGGTTGACCGGGCACAGGGGTAGGTCGACCGGGGACTAGCCATTGGGCAATTTTTTTGTATAAAAAGAAGCTCATTCCTAAAGAAATTTGGAGGAACAAAGAGGCCCTCCTTGAGATGTTTTGAGGCCAATCAAAGGGGAATGAGCTAAGGATGGCTAAGGGACATTTGGAAAGCTAAAGCTTGGATTAATGAAGTTAAATCTCTAAGTAAGCTTTACTTTTCTTAATCATATGTTTTCATGCTTTGTTTTAAATATTGGTAAATCTTTTCTAGCATGATAAACTATGATTTGTTGTGTCCTTAACATGTATATGTTTTGAATTGATTTATTGTTTTGGATGCAACACTTTGATTCAAACCAAGTAGTACTTAAATTGGTATATCTAAGTAAATCATGTTTTTGTAAACATCTTTGAAATTATATGTAAACATGATTCCTATACTTGATTGAATCTTTGGTTGTTTTTTTTCATCATAAGAAAATCACTTTCAAATCTATCTTATGTTTTGGATTCAACAACTTCACAAATCATATGTACTTTTGTTTTAAAGTTTCACAACTTGCTAGGCTTTGATAGGTATATCATTTTCAAGTTGTATTTTAAGTACATATAATTTGTCCCTTGACTTCAATCAAATCTATTTTTGTGCTTTACACTTTCAAATGCTTTAAGCATACTTATATTAAGCTACATTGTTAATTTGATTGAAATCCTTATGCATCACATGTTTTGTTCTTAAACTTTCACAACTTGCTTGAACTAGATAGGTATATCTTTTACAAGTTGTTTTTAAACATGTGATTAGCATTCTTTCCTCAATCATAAATTTTTTTATGAGCTAAAAATTTTAAAAGCCTTTGGCATACATTTATGAGCTTTAATTTTCAAATTGATTGAGGACATCATACACATACATTGTGCGTTCATTTTTGCATTCATAGTGTGTGTGTGAATTAGTTTTTCACTTTTATATCACCTAATTAAGAGGCATTGTATTGAGCTATAATTGTATCTCCATCAAGTGTATGTTAGACAATACTTAGAAAGATAACCAACCTTTTGGTTGTAGAGGTTATTGCTTAGCCTAAGAAAAGCATAGTGTAAGAGGTTATTGCTTAGCCTTGGAAAGCATGTTGTAAAGGTTATTGCTTAGCCTATTGAAAAGCATAAATAGTGAAAATCTGGTGGGGTGTTGGATGTAGGCATTGAGGCCGAACCACTATAAATCCTTGTGTTATGATGAATGCTTTGTGATGATTGTTTTTGTTATCTTCCGCACTTTAGTTCTATATCATCACTTGTGACTAATTGATTTTAAAGAAGTTAGAATTTGTCATAATTGGTCACTAATTAGAAGCTCACCCTATTCACCCCCCCCCCCCCCCCCCCTCTAGGGTTCGGATCCATGGACTTACAATTTTGAGTGCCTTTGTGATTAGTGGGGCCCTTTGGGGGTTCCTTTCATAACTTACGATTACTTGGATAACCTTTATTGTTATGGAAATGTGGTTGATGGCCTTTCATTTATTTCTTGATTGTGGTATAAATGAACCCTCGTGACTATGGTTTTTCTCCTCTTTCTTTTGTGATTGATTATGAAGAAATGGAAGTGATTGGATAGACCTTTATGGAAGTGTTGATGGAGATTTGAGTGATGTTTGAATGAGGTCTTAACCCTCTCAATTTGATGAGAAAAGGAGGCCTCAAAGAGATTGTAAGAAGAGAAAAATGGAAGAGCAGAACTGTCCCGGAATCAGTGACAGTTCGCTAGAGCGAACTTGACAGAGCGACCTATTCAGAAAAGGTTCCAAACCATTCCAATGGACAGATCGCTCAAGCGACCATTTATTCGCTCGAGCGAACTTTCCCAGAACCATCTCAGAACTCTCATAGAAACCTATTAGTTCGAGCGAATGTAATTTTCGCTCAAGCCAACGTGTTCGCTCGAGCGAACCCATTATCCGCTCGAGCGAACATCCCTAGAAAGCCATTCCAGAGAGATTGTCACTCGAGCAATGAACACTGTTCACCTGGGGCTATTCTAGGAGCATAAATGAAATGTTTAGATGATTGAGAGAGGTTTGTTGGGAACCCTATTGCGATGGGAAGACTTATAACCTTTGTTTCACACCCATTTGAGAAAGAAACTAGATTACAAGCTTTCATTTGAAGTTTTAAAAATTCCTGAGGTGTATAAAGAGCCGGAATGTATCCAAACTCAAGGAGTACCAATTTATATTGAAATTGACATATGGGACCCTTATTCACCTTGATCTAATTTTAAATCCTGATACTTGTCCCAAAATTCATGATTTATGATTTATCATTCCCGAAAACACTGAAATTGCAACTGTAGCATTTTACTAGTCCCGATATGCACATCCCGTTTGAAATGATATTTGTGCCTTCGAGCATCCCGTCCCGTCCGTTTATATAAGTGTATCATATGTATTTTGTACATGGTTTGATTTCTGTTATTTGACCAATCAGTCGGCACCACTAAGCTTGGATAATCTTGTTGGTCTGATCCACCTACTTGGAGATCCCCCTCCATTCCCGCCAACTGCAGTTTGGATCCCGCTACCCGGTTATTACCATGGTCATGTCCCGTATTATTATGTATATGTATATGTAACTTGTGTTACACCTCCTCACTTCGGTGACTGAGGTCAACATCCCGATATGCTCATGTCACTTCAGTGATGGAGGACTTAGCTTCGTGTGGTTGCCATATTGCTTCTTTCCCAATTTCCTTGGATACCTTACATGTTTTATATTGCACATTGTTTTCCAATAAATGATTCTTTCGTTTTATGAAAATCATTGTTATATCTTTTCACCCACCTGCCAAACCGTTGTGTTTGCCCTTTGCTTTGGTACTCAGGTCCCGTTGTTGGTTGCCCCGAGGAGGAGCTTGAGGAGGCGGTCAAAGAACCGCAGCGATTAATAGAGTGGCATGCCGATGATGTCGTTTAGACATTCGGTTGCCCGAGTTGCATAACATTTTGGGTTGGGATTAACCATTATTTTAGATTGACACTTTGGGTTATATTGGCCTTTGTTGGCCTCTATTTTTGGAAAATGTAATTAAATAATCTTTAATGTATACTTTAACTTACTTTTGGGAAATAACTAATGATCATTGCTCACTCTGATATTCTGTTATATAAATGTGTTATCAGTCTTGGCAATTTGGATTTGAAAGTATGAATTAGATTTGCTACACGCTTCCGCACTTAAAAAAAATATTCATGTTGTTGTGATATCCTCATCGAAGACACTTGTGGGAAATCGTGTATACGAGTGGCATCTTTTATTGGCTCGTATACATATTGATTAAAATAAATTCATAGGATGGATTACCATTAATCATCAACCATTAATCCCGATCCCGGATTAGGCCCATTTGACCCGGTCCGGTGTTGCGACAGTCATCACTTGGAGTTGGGGTTGGACAACCTCATGTTGGTATTGGTGATGGACTCTCGGTATGTTCTGTGTGCCAGCATAAATGGCAGGGCTTTGCCGCGGGACCCTTGGTGTAAGTGGACGAGCCGGGCCCACTTGTTCTTACCTAGTTTGGAGATGCCTGTTTTCATATGGAATTGGGATTTGTTGCGGCCTCGACTGTTTGGTGGTGGTCGTAATGGACGCATCAACAGGCATTCTATATTGGAGGACTATTGAGGTGATCAGTTCGATCCGGGTGACTATGGTTGAGTCAGGGATGACCTGTGAGACTATAGGTTGAATCACATGGCGGGCCCGTGTTGTGATGTTGGCATAGGTCCTATGTCCTGTCGTCTGCCTACTGACTTGACCAAATCCTTGTATGTGACTTGCAAATCGGCAGAGTAGGAATCCCTCCTTATTGGAGTTGGAGGACTAGAGTGACTCTTCCTCACGACTACTTAGTTCATCGGGGAAGGGACCCGTTCTAGAATCGGTGGTGGGCCTGATATGTGCAGGGAATAGCGCGGTCCGGATAATGGGGTGCCGAGGGCTCTAGAAATCTCGGCATCCAATGGTGGGAGATAAGCCTCATCGATGGCTTGAGTTGCTCCTAGGGCTGAGATAAGAGGAATGTCGAGCATTCCCCATGGGTGATTTGCCATAGGAAAGAAGGTGGGGATGAGAAAAGAAAGACTTTAGAAAAGATCAGAAGGGAAAGAACTTAGGAAAGAAGAGAACATTTTATGAAGGGGGAAAAAAACTAATGGTCGTTGAGCTCTTATGTTGTAATGGGGAGAGCTTTAGCGGGCAGTCATGTTGACCCTAGCTCACATTCAACTTATGCCTGAAATGACCCTTAAACAAATGGGACACGGACATCTGATCATTGATCGTAGGTTTGTGTCCTAGAATAAAACCTTTAAAAGACCCAAATTCGTGATGAGACAACAAAAGAAGTCTCGTCACGATCACCAGGCTGTCGGATGTGAATTTTGATCCCCTAGGGGAGGGAAGTCGCCATTCAACTATATGAGGTATCAAAAAGTTTATATTGAAAATGAAGATTCCGACTACCATCAAAATCGACGGATCACGATCGCTAGCTACGAATACGGCCGTAACACCGTCCTTTGACGAAAGTCGAAAAAGAGCAAGAGAAAACGGCATGGGTTCTTCTCTCGTCTAATGTGCCGCTGGCGACACATGACGGTTGTCTTGTCACTTAATTTGGGTCTTTCAATTTGGGTCAAATTACTGGTCTCAAAATAGTGTCATAGTGAACTAGGCAAGGGAAATCAACATCCAGGGTCATGCAGACTTATTAAAGCTAAATCCAAGTATTCTAGGGGGTAAATAAAATAAAACGAGAATAAACTAAGAAAATAGGGGGGAAGATGCCAAATATTTAAAAGAGGATCAGTCCCGTTCCCGGGTACCCCCTTCAATGTCCCTTAACGACCTAGGATTTCAAGGTTGATTCCTTGAATTGAAGAAATGAAGCAAACGAAACTTCGAGTTGTGATTTATGTGGGTTTGCGTGCGATACGCAAGTGATGGAAGTGCATGGCCGATGATGGGCCGGAAATAAGTAAAAATGGCCAATGATGGGTCGGGATTGATTGAGGGTGGCCGATGATGGGCCGAAGGTAAATAAACTGATATTGAGGGTGGTCGATGATGGGCCGAAAGAAAATAAAATGATATTGGGGTGTGTGAAATCACTCGTCTCGTCTCGTCATTCTCATTAATTCGGATTCTCGGAATCAACCTCTATTCCTTTTAATTTTGAGTTCAAATGAATATTTGGCACTGGAGGTGGAGAAAAAGGGAAGAAAATATTTTAGGGGTTGGTTTGTTGGTTTTATGTTTTTTTTTATTTTTAATAATTGGTGCTAGAATGGCCTAACTAGGGGATTTTCTATTTGGATTTAATCTAACTAGTCCATTTTTTTCTAAATGGATCTCTACCCTATCTTAGGGTCTTGACCGCCCTCATCCGCTTTCCCGATCTCTTAGCGGGGCCCGGAGAGAGAGTGGGACCTAACTTATTAAAATGAAAGAAATTAAAAGGTAGTCTAACCTGGTCAGCCTAAACCACTATTTAATTTCTAACTCTAGTTTATTAATATTTTTGGGTTTTTAATATCTTTTGCTTTGTTTTTGGTCTTTTGGTTTTTATTATTTTTATTTTGTTTTTGGTTTGGTTCTAGAATCTGAAATTCCCTAAACTAATTTTCCTAATCCTAATGAAAGGGGGTGAAGGAGAAGGAATAAATTACTAATTTTTACTTATTAATCTACCTAACTAATTTAGAGTTTTTTAAATAAATTCCCTAATCCTAATGAGAGGGGAGGAGGAGAGGAAATTAATCATTAAACCTAACCTAATTATTTTAATTAATCTAATACTTAGAATTCTATTTATTTATTTTTTTTAGTTTTTCTTCTTCTTTTGTTCTTTTTGTTTTTAGATAAGTTATGCAGTGCTAAATTTCATGGAATAAAATATAAATGTGCAAAATAAAGAAAATGCAGCTATTTATATGATGCATGGGCATGTTTGAATGCATGGGTAAGTCTAAACAAGCTAAGAATAAATTGAAATAAATAATGAACAAATACATGGCATGTTAAGTGGCTAGGAATAATTTAAAATAAAAAATAAAACTAAAAATTCACTAGGTGCATGGGCTTGATAGGCATAGCGATCTGGGCCTGATGGGTTATGGGCATTTTGCTGTAGTTCAGCTTGGGTCAGGTGAATGGGCTAGTTTAGGTGGGTGTAGAGACAGGGGTGCGTGTGTGTGCAGTGAGTGTAGCAGGGAAGGGCAGTGCAACGGCAAGGGAGGAGAAAAGAGGGAGGGGAGGTGTAAGACCCCGAACCTGCTAATAGGTGATTAATATCTAATAAATTTTGATTTGGTGCCTAATGATTTTTTTTGGATGGTTTTGTGATGGATTTAATTAGATTAGTGGGGTAAGTTAGATGGAGCTATGACCTTTCTATAGTTTTAATCATGCATGTGCATTTCTAGCATTAGTGGGTCTTTATGTGCATTTCATCAAACACCTTCCCTACATCAAGTCCTATGTGTGCACCAAAACCAATTGAACCCAAACCAACCCATATCCAAACCTTTTTCCAAGCCCAAAAACAAACCCAAGTACTTTTCCCAAATTCTTCCAAAATGGGAGGGTTTGCGTGGAGGACCCAAACTCAATTTCCATTTAGAGAACCCATCCATCCCAACGATTTCCACCTTCTTCTTTCTTCTCATTATGAGTGAACAAGAGAGCTTCTCTCTGCTACTCCTTTCTTCTTCTTCTTTCTTCTTCATTTTCATTCTTCAAGAAGCTTGCAACGGAGAGTTGTGCGTGTGGGATTGGACCTGCAACTTCATCTTCTTCCTCATATCTCATATTCTCTACTAACTCTTTTTCATATCTTTCGTCTCCCCACACATTTCTTAGTGGAGCTATGCCTCTCCATATCTTTTCCCTTGTTGTGAAGCCTGATCTGAAACTATTTGGGGGCTGTGCATGTTAGATTAGATGAGTTGGGAAGGATCACTCATCTACAAAATCATCATCTTCTCCATAAGCATTCTTTGGGTGAGTTATACCTCCATATTATTCCACCTTACTTTCCAATGGTGATTTTCAATTATATAGACTTGCATGCACCTTCATTTATCTCATCTCTTGCATTTCACCATTGTAGAGATTTCTATATGAGCTAGAAATTGGGGATTTTTGCTTGATTTGAGCCAAGAGGAGAGATTAGAGTGAAAGGCACCAAAAAGAGGCAAGTAAATGAGCAATTTGATATATATGCATACTAATGAGTCCTTGATTGAAAGTTATAATCCCTTACATATTAATGTCAACCTACTGTTACTAAGATTGATATTGAAATGGGTTCTTCTTATTCTTATTTTTATTCTTTTGAGATGGGTTTGGCTAGATTTGCATGTATGTGTATAAATGGGAGCAAGAAGGCTCAAATCCTATTTAAATGGTCTATGGAATGATCTGGGATGGAGTAGGAAGGATTGGGAAAAAGGGGGTAGAAACACAATGTAGAAACAAGTTCTATTTGGAGAAATTTTGCCCAGAATTTGATCAGTCGGATTGGGCCCGCTCGAGTGGGCTAGTCTAATGAGCCCAACAATGCCAACTTTGGATGGCCATAACTTTTGATCCATACGTCCGATATTTGAGTTCCATATATCGTTGGAAAGCTCTAAGAATATAGAAACTAATGGTACACACCTCCTAGTGATCTGAGATTGGGAGATGAAGTTGATATGGGGACAATTAAACCGGGCCCTATCTCTTTTGGAAAAAAAAAAAGACTTTAAGCCTAGTTTGGACGCTAGATTGTAAACCATGGACTAAAACCTTATAATCAATCCCTGAGGATAATTGTGACACAAACACTAAACCAATAAGGTCTTAGGTTGAGAAAGGAGTGCCCTTGTAGGTCCCTAATCATGGAACCCTTAACCGATTAACTAAGTCCAAGGGAAATTGTAACACATGAGAAATTTTGGGTTGAGATTATCTCATGTGCCTATCCGTTTGTCTAGCACTTTACCATGGGTGTTGGTTTTGGGATTTCGGTGCATCACGCTCAAACACACAAAGTGACACCAATAAAATGTAGCATGTGCATCGAATTACTTAAAGCTACATCGAAATGTATGGTTAGAGACGACGGGTAATTAGATTAGGTTTGGCTAGTAAATCTCCTTGATTCTATTAATCGAATTGCATAGCATATTGTTATTGACTTACTATTGCCCTTTGATATCTCAAGGATTGTTTCTATATAGCATTCGTCTTATTCTCTCGTAGCATTGCTATTGTTTTATAATTGTATCGTGTATGGAATTGATAAATTGTAACATCCCACGAAGTCAAGATCCTATCTAGAGGAGGTGAGACCGAAGGTTAAGATCCTACCCCGAGGAGGTGAGACGGAGTGAAAGTGAATGACCAACCAATGTCAAGATCCGACCCTAAGGAGATGAGAAGGAGGTGGGTGTACATGATTGAATCGAATTAGTTGGCACTACTTAGCTTCAACCGGATGATACTCGACGGGGTTGACTCTTGGTTTAGATTGTATACGTCACTGCAGTAGACAGCCTGGAACATCGGAACTCCAGAACCCGGGTAGCCAAGAGGACCTTTGGCCGAGCCCCTGCTGACATCCCAAAATGCGTGCTCTCTATTAAGAGAGGATTGAGCAAAGGTAGTAGCCAACTAGAATGTAAGTTTTGTTTTGTGATTCGATAAATCAGGATTTATTCTTAAACGCACAATGTGCCTAGTTTCTGATTATTTGACATCGTTTAATCTTCTGTCAATTATTTAAATTTGATATAATATGTGATATATCTTATTTGCTCATATATATTGTAGAATCGTCGTATTCATGGTGCTACACTTGGTGTCACAGGGATCCAAGATACCGAAGAGAATAACTAATAACCATTTAGACTAGAGATTTGATTGATAAGGTTCATGGTTAGCTTTGACCGTCGGAGTACGTACAAGTGTGGTCATTTATGGCTTGAGATTAGATAGTTAATCTTGCACTTAGTCTAAGTATGCATTGAAGGTTTAAATTATTAGCTTTGTTCTAGACTAATTGTTATGTAATGGTATGGTTAATTGACTGCTCATGGCTTTGATATTGATATTGTACATGCTTCCGCAATTAAATGTTGATCGACAGGTGTCAGTGAATAATTCTCACACGTGAAGTGTGGAATTTTCTCCTTCGTGAATTTGGACTTGGTCCGGAACAGGTGCAAGTTCAAGGGAGTACGCGTGTCACACGTCGGGAACCATCCTAATCAGGGGATTCTTGGGTCCAGGATGTGACATACGTAAGTATGGTATCAGAGCATAAAAAGTTTTTTCTAAAAGACTTAGAAGCCATAGGAAACGTGGTGAGGACACGATAAGGCATTGGGAATTTTTTTTTTTTAGGTTTGTTTAGGCTTGTTTATTGTATTGTGTATTAAATAAAACCAAATTACTGAAGATGCCGCCTAGACGAACCGCTCGAATGAGCGTTCGACCGCTAGAGCTGGTTCGACTCCAACCTCCGTCGATCAGAAGGCCAATGCCTGCCGTGCAAGAACCCCAAAATTCAACTCAAGGCCAGCAAATGCCAACACAGCAAAGACCGGTTCAACAGATGACAAGACGCGTATACGTTATGGCTCGGGATGAGGCTGAAGCGTCAAACGCGATGGAAGAAGGTAAGATGATAATTATTAATTATAAGTCGTCCAATATTTTGTTGTTTCTTGATTTCACACACTCTATGATTACATCCCACTCTGTTGTTATTTCCGAATTAGACCGTGCAACTGCAGGTTGTCCTTTAGATGACTTCTTTGGTAAGCTAATGTGAATCAACTTTTCAAAGATGAGATTTAGATTAGGAAGTTCATAGTTTTAATTTGGAAAGTTAAACACCCTAGGAAGCTAGAAAAGATCTTAGTAGTGGTAAGTTGGTAAGGCATTCCCTAAGAAGAGCTCGAATACATGATTAGTTAGCAAACTATCGGGCAAATATAGATTACTTCATAAGATAGTGACCTATAGATAGGTAAATTTAGTACAATTGTAGAATTGAGGATCCTAGAAATAGTTTGAACATCCAATTAGTTTAGCCTTGAGGCAGAGGAACTAGTTGTAGCGATTCCTAAAAATTCCGTAGATTATCCTAAAAGTTAAGCGACCTAAATGGTTAGGCGGTATTTTAGTAACCTGTGAGACTTGTTGAACCTCCTCCTCTAGTTAGAGCTAGAACTGTCCATTATTGAAGGTAGACTCCACCTTAGTTAATCTTCGAGATAACTTTAGTATTGACACTGATTGGTAATAGGGGACTTGATTATAGTTAGTCCTAAGAGAATTAAATTAGGACACGCTTACCACATCTGGGAAGTAGTGATTTTTAGATAGATGAGATTAGCGCAGGTAGTGATGATTGTATATTAGTGGTTCAACTGATATAGACTTAGTAATCCATGACAGTTAAATCAAAACCTTAGTTACTTAGAGCGGTGATAAGACTATAGACAAGTTAAGTCTTAAGATTGGAATAGTTGCATGCAGGTTAGCCTTGATCCTTCGAGCATAAGAACTAGTTAGTAATGATTGAGACAATTTCATAGCTATTCTAGAAGGTGGAAAACCTAAGATAGTAGAAGTTGTTTTAGTAACTTGTGCATTTACCAGACTTTTTCCAAGAAAGAGCTAGACCTACAATCATTAGAGATAAGAGACCTATCATAGGATTAATACCAAAGATAGTCTTAGAGTTGATCCTTACCAAATAAGAAGGATAGTGGGAAACTGGATTAGTACCTAAGGACTACGACTTGGTTTATGAATAGTTGATTTCTACGTTTGATGCAAACCCAAAAGGTAGTAACAATAGGTCCCGATCTATATAGTCGAGGAATCATGAGAATTAGTACGACACACCAATTAGAATTGTTATAGTGGCTTTAGTTTGAAGTTTGGAAAACAAATTACTTTGAGCTTAGGATTAGCAAGCTTAACTAGAAATGATGTTAGTTGAGGAGTTCGAATACTTAGATGTTGAAATCAAGTTTAGTAGAGACAGGTGATGTACCGGTTAGGTGAGAACATATGGTTAACGATCCAACATAATTAGTATGACTAGTTCCAAGACTTCGACTAGGAATGAAGGATGATGTCACAATAGTTGATTCTAAATTAACGTTCTTACGCCTATCATGTTAGACAAGTTAGTCATTTATTTGGTAATTTTGAGACTTGTTCCAATCATAGGCACTGACCACATTATATTTGTTAGATTGTATGGACTCAATCCA
Organism: Camphora micrantha; assembly: GCA_003546025.1. Taxonomy (NCBI): domain Eukaryota; kingdom Viridiplantae; phylum Streptophyta; class Magnoliopsida; order Laurales; family Lauraceae; genus Camphora; species Camphora micrantha. The sequence goes on from QPKB01000010.1 coordinate 11,679,375, forward strand.
TCAGATGATGTAATAAATATATTAATTTCTTTATTTATCAATAATATCATGCTTTCCTTTCATGAGATGAATGGTGAATTTTACTACTTAATACACATGACCAATACATATGACATAAATGGTTAATGAGATGAACTAGGTCCCATTAGTATATTAGATGTGATATATGTGTATGGATGAGATCCACACATGGGAGACATTTGTCACAAATCTTATACTTAAACATCTTCACAACCGGTGATGAGACTGGGCATCTCATCTGATAAGGTTGCAGTGCTTTGATCACTAAGAGATAGTGTGATTTGTCTCGATCTTCAGAATGTAAGATTCTGGATCACGGTGCTGGTACATTGGATGTATTGAAGGACCATGAGAAGCACCTTATGGAATAGTGTCTCGAGTTTAAGGTTTGCTCTCATAATTTCCTAGCAATAGGCTCTCAATCCTGAGACATTGATGAACTCAAGTTTCTATCTATTCACTTGCTTTGAGTCACCAAAGAGTGAGGCCAACTGTAGGTCAACACCTTGGTGTCTTGGGTACGTGGTAGTAGGGCTGTGGGAACATCCAATAGTCAAGATGGAATCTATCTATATTATCCACGTGTGCCAATTAATGGATTTATCATTAGTAAGTGCGCACCCATCTCGAGTAAGAGTTAATTGGATGGTATGGATGATCACTTTGATTAATTGGGGCTCAAGGATAATAAGATGTGGATTTAAATTGGTGGGACAGTTTTAGTCCAGTTAATCCATGGATACTGATAGAGGGGCTGTTGACACCAAAAATGTCACTATGTCCCTTCAACACCAAAAGCTACATGGAGCCACATCCTGCCATAAATAGGAAGGCGCCACTTCAAGCACCAGATCTTGTCAGAAAGTGTCAAAGACTTCAAAACTTCGATCAGAGCCTACGGATGGTCTCAAAATACCTCCAAAAGGTCCCCTGCCAAATTTCAAGTCAAACGGACGACGTTTGACCCTTCATCAACTCTCAGGAAGCAAAAACAGGCCTACCGGCAGCGGAGCACCCCAGAATCATGGCATCCAAATTGGAGCTAATGGATCATCTCAAAATGACTCCAATAGGTCCCCTGTCAAGTTTTAGTCAAACGGACATCGTTTGGCCTAGTTTCAAAGCTCGGCATTTTTCCTCGAGGTGAAATCAAGGCGAGCATTTGCGGGACCCCAAAAGGCTTCAAAACTCAAACCAAAGCCCATGGTTGGTCTTACTTACTACTCAGGAGGCTCCCTGTCAAATTTCAGGTCAATCGGACATCGGTTGACCACAAGTCAAAGCTCGGCATTTCTCTCATGGCGAAATTAAGGCAAGCATTTGCGGGACCCCGAACGGCTTCAAAACTCAAACCAAAGCCTATGGTTGGTCCTATCTACTGCTCAAGAAGCTCCACGTCGAATTTCAGGTCATTCCGACATCGTTTGGCCTAGTTTCAATGCTTGACAAAAAATCGGCAAAACTGCACAACAAAGTCTTCGGCTTTCCAAAAAATAGGAAACTTTGTGCTCCGATTTGCGTGGCTTCTCGTCGGGTTTTCTTCAAGAGAATCAGGCCAATAAATGAGGGGAAATGTCAGCAAAAATACAGAAGAAAAAAGAATGAAAAAAGATCGAAAAACGGCGAAGAAACGGCGACCGAACGGCGACCAAAAAATGGGCCCAAGGCCCATGGTCGCCGGCGACCTTGGCCCATGGTCGCCGGCGACCATGGAAATTCCGGCGACCCAAAAATTCGCCGGAAGACCCTTTTTCGGGTCCTTTTCGCGTTTCGAGTTGATTGGCCCCTGTGATTTTTCCAAAATCTGATTTTTCGTGCATGAAATCCGTCGATCTTCGTCAACATCACGGATTCGCCGCCGAAATCATTGGATGATCATTAGATGCCTCGAAATCGCCAACCGGCCGACAAAGAAAGCACACTTTCTGCCCGCCGATCGTGAAATCGACAGGACAGATGTTGCCGGCACGTTGACATTAATCAATGTCTGAAATTGCATCGCCATCCGACATCAAACAACATGTGGATCCACCGGCGGTCATCGCAAGAAGAATTCCAAAAGACGCGGCGCGGCCCGCGACTCTTTCGAGCGACTTGGCGACCAATTAATGAGGTTAAATGACCCGCTTTTTATGACAAGTTAATGCGGTCATTAACTCATTATTTTGGACGGCCCAATCAAAAGCAAGCAAATGGGAGTTACAAGTCAAAGGATTTATGGCATTAAAGCCATGAAACTCCTCCCATGATGGGGATTAAAGGCAATTAAAGGCTCATTATTCTCCATCGGCCAATCAGATTCAAGGAAAAAGGAGTTACAAAACAAGTAATTTAAAAACTTGTAACTCCTCCCATTATGAGTATTAATGCATTCAATGCTCATAAACCCTCCTAAATGGCTACCAAAGGCCTATAAATAGGAGGGCATTCCAAAGGAAAAGGATCTAGCTCTCGCTCTCCCCCCGACGAAGAAAAAAAAAAATCCAGAGGCCCTGCAACTCTGCTGCAAAGACCACCAAAAGGTGATTGAAGCACCCTTGGGGGGCCACCCCCCCAAGGACCTCCCTTCTTCTACCAACATGGCTAAAACGTGGCTTTTCAGCCCGTTTACTTAGCTTTTTATCGGATATAAGACCTTCTCTTGGTCTTTGTCCTTTAAAAATCTGAGGTTAGAAAGCCAAGCCAAGAATCCAAGCATCATGTTCTCATCTGCATGGACGATGGAGGAGCCCATACATGACTCGCGACCGTCGATCTGAACGTGTCCCCACAATCGAATGAGAAGTCAGATTCCTTTTCTTGATTTCTATTGTACTTTATTTTTCTTTTAGAGACAAAAATCACAACTCTTGTCTTTCATAATGGATAAGACTTGTAAATCGCCTTTTACGGCAAAAAATCGCCTTTCACGGCAACAAATGAAATCGCCTTTCACGGCATTAAAAAAAAAAACCCTTTTGTCTCTTTTCTTAAAATATGTGTGCAATAGAAACTAGAAAAAGTTTCATTTCCCCTTTCTACTTGTGAAGGTGGATCTTCGGATCACCATTTCTAAATTCCAAGTAGAAAAGTGAAATTGGCATACCCGTACAAAAAAAAAAAAGAAAGATGTTGATACCCTTTATCTTTTCTTCTCCTCCCTCCGCCGTACCCCGAAAGACCCGGGCGGAGGCAGCGGGAGAGAGGGAAGAATCGGGTCCATCAAGCTGGCACACCCGGTGGGACACGTTCATTTGAGAACATGAACTTAGATTCTTTGGCACCTTTCTAGTTGGTGGCCCGATGTTGAATCTTGCAAAAAAAAAAAAAAAAAAAACATGAGATGGGATTTTTTTTTTTTTTTTGTTTTGGAAATTTCTTTCTTTAAGTCTATTTCCAATCTTTCTCCTTCTCAAAAAAAAAAAAAAAAAAATCTTCTCTTGTTCTTTGAATTCAGATCTGAGAAATCTCGATCTCCTCCCTTTTGGACTCAGTGCCCGCAGAAATGTTTGAGCACGTTTTCAGATTGGGAAAGGGACCGTTTGCTCTCTTTGACGAGTTCAAAAAAAAAAAAAAAATCTGATTTCAAACTTGTCAGATTTTTCAAAAAAAAAAAAATCTCCTTTCTTTTGGATCCAAATTTGAGAAATTTTGGTTTTCTTTTTCCTTTCTGACTTAGGGCTCGCAGAAATTGTTTGAGCCCCTGTTCAGACTGGGAACGGACCATTCGCTCTCGCTGATGAATCCATCAAAAAAAAATCTGATTTCAAACTTGTCAGATTTAAAAAAAAAAAAAATCTTCTTTCTTTTGGATCCAAATTTGAGAAATTTTGGTTTTCTTTTCCTTTCTGACTTAGGGCTCGCAGAAATTGTTTGAGCCCCTGTTCAGACTGGGAACGGACCATTCGCTCTCTCTGATGAATCCATCAAAAAAAAAAAAAAAAAAAAAAAACGGGGAAGCACTTGAGAACACGAAAGTTTTACCGATTGCGTTCTTTAATCGAGGTTGATCCAAAGAAAAGCCTTGTCCAGAGTTTGGAGACAGCTAGGCTGTTCTAGGTAAGGGTCCTCCAAACGGGTTCATTAAGTAATCCTACCCTTACTGGGGGCTGGTCTATCAACATTGGTTTCATAAGAACGAATCGTGAGAACTCGATGTATTCTCAAACCCTAAAAAAAAAAAAAAATTTTCGTCGATTTTTGGTTCAAATTTGAGAAATCTTGATCTCTTCCTTTTCAGACTCTGTGCTCGCAGAAATGTTGAGCACGTGTTTGAACTGGAACATCATTTGCTCTCTTTGATGAATCCGATACTGACTTTCAAAAAAAAAAAAAATCTTCAAAAAAAAAAAAAAAACTTCTGTCACGTTTGGGTTCAAAGTCGAGAAATCTTGACCTCTTCCTCCTCGGATTACTGTGCTCGCAGAAATGTTGAGCACGTGTTTGGGTTGGAACGTCATTTGCTCTCTTTGATGAATCTGATCCTGACTTTAAAAAAAAAAAAAAAAACTTCCGTCATTGTTGGGTCCAGATTCGAGAAATTCTGGTTATTTCCCTTTCGGACTCTGTGCTCGCAGAAATGTTGAGCACGTGTTCGGATCGGAGTGCCATTTGCTCTCTTTTATGAACCCAACCTTGACCTTTCAAAAAATCCCATCTCGTGTCCATTTCAAGGATGCGATTTACAACATCTGTGCCTAGCGGTGCTAGTACGCCCTCTTGGGTCTACTGTATTCGCGACCGACACATTTTTGTACTCCCAACCTTATATCATTTTACCTCGAGTGAGCCTCGCTCCTCGGTAATCTGAATTAAGGTTCACAATTGCTTCTAGCAGTCACTGGAACGCTCACTCTGAGCCTTTCATACTTGCGTTTAGAACAATTGTATACTCTATGGCTTTTTGCCTTCTTCATCTTGCTTGGGCCGGGCCTTGTCCCCTCGAGCAAATTGAAAAGAAAAAACCATAGTTTATTTCCATTTATGATCACCACATTCTTGTGATTACTAATGGATCCGGTCTTGTTTCAGAAAGGTTTTTCAAAAACTAACATGGCAGCTTCGCTGACAATCACCTTCGACGAGAACAAGTACCAGCTGATGCTTCAAGAGAAGCAAAACAAATGCGCTCCTAAGCGCCTCGCCAGCGGCCGAAGAGTCACTTCCTTCGGTAACACACAGACACCGGGTCGACCTCCTCTCCCCGGTCCATCGTCTTCGGGTCGCTGGGACCTTTCCCACTTCCCGCAGAAGAAACAACTCCTGCCAAGAAGCAGAGAACCGCCCCTGGGCGCGTCACTACCGTGACACCAAGGGCAACCGCCAAGAAGACTGAAGCCCGCGACAATCCCGCGCGAAACCTCAGCCTGCAAGAAACCAGGTCTACCTCAAGACTTGGTCTCCAAGACCTTCTCCAAAACAAAGAAGGTCCCAAAGATCTGCAAGGCCAGCATACCTGGCCCCGCTCAAGGAGAACCGGTTCTACCCTCTCTCGTACACGAAAGAGGAGAAACCAGCCCTCCACCAAACAAAATCCACCCAGCACGAGCCGGCTTATTCCTATAAGCCCAAGATCAAGTCGTGCATCATCAGGCCTCAGCGAGAATCTGTCAAGGCCTGTATTCCTGCAACTCGGCCCTTCATCTCAACAGGGGCCGAGCTCGCCAAATTTAAAGCTTCGCTGCGACAGGCTAAGGACCGCATCCAGATCCTGTCCTTGCCAAATTACAAAGAAGACAAGCTCGGCTGCTGCGCGCGAGGGACCACCTCCTTCGTGGCTAGAGCACAGCCCGAGCTAACTGAAGCTCAAATTGCTCGCCGCGCGGCGTATCGGCAAAAGAGACTGGAGAAGCAAAGAGCTCAGCACTCCACGCTCCAGGTCTCTCAAAAATGGGTCGAAAAAGAAGCACCCAACCAAGTTGCTACTGTCCATATGGTTGGCAAAACCAGAAGGCGCCAGAAGTCAGCAACAAAAATCCATGTCAAGCGACCGGTGACTCGCAGCGTCTCCCGGGCGCGAAGACATAGAGAAGATTCTCCCACTCCTTCAAGTCAAGGACACCGGAGCAATCACTCTTCGAGCTCTTCATCCAAAAGAATGAGCTCCAGCTCAGTCACCAAGACGATATCCTCATTCGACTCTCGAAAGATGAACGTCTTAGTCACAAATGCTGAGCAGCCTCCGCCGCAAGATGACGTAGCCGCACGCATCCAGCAGCTGGAGCAGGGACAGCAGAGGATAGAAGCTCTCATGGAGAACTTACTTCTTACCCTCCAAACGTCCACTGAATAATGAAGCTCCTCCAAGTCACCACGAAGAGGAGGTAAATGAGTCACGCGCCCTTACCAAAAAGGACGTTGACGATATCCTCGCCAAAGCAAAGGAAGAGGATTCACTAAAGGAACACGGAATCAAGCCACCATATCCCTTATGGATGGACTCGGTACCGTTTCCTACCAAATTCAAACAGCCCACTCTCCAAACATATACGGGGAAGGGCTCGGCCAGACAACACATGTCATCCATTTCAAGATCCTGACGGAGCCATCGCGGATCAAGACGCCCTCAAGATCCGTCTCTTCGCAAGTACCCTAAAAGGTACGGCCTTTGATTGGTACTCCACTCTTCAGGAGGACTCTATCCAAAACTGGGCCATGATGGAGACACGCTTCCTAACTCACTTCAAAGGTGAGGATCATCCTGTGACTATGGCTCAACTCTGCAGCCTAAAACAGGGAGAGAATGAGTCGACATACGACTACATTCACAAGTGGAAGGCAATGGCGTACAAATGTTCAGACGTACTGCCACAAGCGTCGCTGGTCGACATCTGCCGTAACAACATGAGAGCAAAGATACGCTCCATGATTATCGGCAACAAATCAAAGAATCTGGGAGAACTCCTAGAAGCATCAATGGAGGCTGAGACGGTGATCAAAGACCTCAGCAGTCAGAAATCATCAAAGAAGGAGCCGACCGCCATTGCAACCTCGAAGCAAAAGAAAAAGGAGGTTCTCAATGTGCAAACCAAGTCAGCTCCGCAGCCACCAAAGAAAGCTGAAAACAAAGGTGCAGGTAAGAGACCTGAACTCTCTGATGCCTTCAAAGAACGAGTAGAAAAGAAATACCCGTTCGATGAAGATGTCGAAGAAATCTTCGAGGCTCTCTTGGCAAACGGGAAGCTCACCCTGCCTGAACCCAAAAGACCAGGAGATGTTGGCAAAACCAACGATCCCGGTACTGTCCATACCACCAGATGATCTCGCATCCTCTCAACCAATGCTTCGTTGTGAGAGAAAAGATCAACGAGATGTGGAAAAACGGAGTCATCACCTTTGACAAAAACTATGGGTCTGCCTCCGTCAACATGGTGTCATATGGACAAACACAAAAGTCACCAAAGAAGAAGGTCACTACTTCCTTCAAGGTGATAAAAATGGCTCAAACATCCCAAGAGCTAGTCCCGTGCCCAACACCAGATGGACAGCCCATATGGGTACATCCCGATCTCCTGGAAGATGAAAACTGGGAGATCGTCAAAACAAAGCCGACCGCTCGACAGCGAAGGCAAGCCAGGAGACAACTCCGCAAGCTTAAACAGCAGGAGAAAGCTCAACCAAAACAAGAAGTTCCTGAAAAGACAGAAACTTCCCCTACCCCTTCACTGGGGGCAGCAGAAAAGTCTCCTTCCGAGACTTCGAGGCCGGCAAGGAAATTCACCCTTCGTGATTTCATGCCATTACTACTAAAGACTGAAAACATGCAGGGGGCATTTGCAATTCAGTAGTTGGATTCCCCATGGATGGGTACGAATCCAGTGACACCGCCAGTGACACCGATGAATGGGAGGAATCCCTCGAAACAGGAGAATACCTCTCCGACGAGGAATGGATCCCCGAATCCCATCTCATGCCGGTGATCTGGTATAACCCTTTACAACCACAGGGATCTTGGTCTGATGATGAAGGAGACCAAGAGGTTGTTCAGGAAAATGCTGTTGACACAGCACCTGCCAATGCTCCGGTAGAACCCGATCAGGAGGAACTACAAGGAGTAGATGAAGAAGAAGATCTGGCTCCTATGCCTGATCTCGAAGAATATGCAAGGATCTTGCAGCGTCTTGCCATAGAGCAAGGACAAGATCACATCAATCAGCTTCATCGCAATCCAGAACCGGTGGTCCCGGAAAATCTACAGGAGTCCCCTCCAGTAACTCCTGAAAATGAAGAAAACTGCTGGGTGGATGATCCCCTTACATCAGAGGGATGAATCTGACTCCCAACAATCCGTTCCGGAGACGTTTCCTATTGCTTGCAATGCGATAGTTCGAGACGACAGCGCCTCTGGAGCTTCATCTGCCGAGGCCACAAACTCCCATACTACATCAGGTAGTATATCCTCTGATATTACTACCTCGGAGATGGCATCTTCTCAACCTTCGTCTTCTGAGACTGTCACATCAGAGTACAGACCTCTTCTGGCTGACTACCTTGAAGACGTCTCTACCGATGAAGTCTACCCAGTCAACTGGTCCCAGATGCCCAACCTCATGGGTGATGTCTGGACCGATGAAATTGTAAACAAAGAAGACAAATTGCTGGACGCTGTTCAGGACTTGTTCCCGGAAAATGCTCCATGCAATGCAATCACTGAGGATGGTAATGTTGACACGGAAGCATCTTCAGCAAATGAAAAGGATCAGCCCCTCAATCCCGAGGGTGGACTTCCGAATGAAGAACCGTCTCCAGAAGCTCTCGAAGTTGGTAAAGGTACCCGCTCTGGCCGGGATTACCACAAAAACTACAATCTAACTTCTTCTTCTTATGTAAATCCTTCGGGACAGAATGTAAGCGCCCCAAGTGGCAACAATAATGAGAATGCAGGCCCTAAGGAGGCTTTCAAGTATGACTTGATTGAGCACTTTAGACACATACCTGCACGTCTGCACATCCTAGACTTATTACGAATGTCTCCCCAAACTCGTGATAGTCTCATTTCAGAACTGCAAAGACTGAATGTGGATGTCGACAAGCATGCCCCACAAGTCCTACAAATTGAAATGGACTATAGGGTTAAAAAAATCAAATACCTCCTCAAAAGGAGAAAAGAAGAAGACTGAGGGATCTTGCAATGATTGCCTCTCAGTTCAAAAAGCAGCAAGTGCAACTATCGCCTTCACTAAGGAAGACCTCCTACTAGGCGAAACAAAGCACAACCGGCCCTTATACTTTACAGGGTACATCAAAGAGATGCGATACACAGAGTACAGATCGATCCGGGTTCTGCCCTCAACCTCATCTCTACTTCGGCACTCGAAGAGCTGGGCATCCCGCCTAGCAAGCTGAGTCACACATCCGTGTCTATCTTTGGATACGATGGAAGCGCTCAGAGGCCTATCGGCAAGATTAGGTTCAAGTTGCAAATCGGTGATCTTATCTCTGAAGTCACTGTATATGCAATAAAGACCCCCTCATGCTACAACATCCTTCTCGGACGCCCCTGGATACACGAGAGTGGTGTTGTTCCTTCAACTCTTCATCAGTGCATCAAGTTTGTTGGCGACGACGGCTTGGTACATCGGGTATTTGCGGACAAAAAGCCTTTCAAAGGCAAAGAAGTCCATTTTGCAGACTCGCAGATGTACAAAAAGATGAAAACGAAGAAAAGGAGAAAGAAATAGCATCCTTTGCCGAAAGTCTCCAGAAAGATAAAGGCAAGGCTCCTCAGCAATCACCGGAAGAAAATCAACCATCCGCAAAAACGAGGAGATCAACCAATCTCCTTTTGTTGTCTCCCTCAAGTCTTCAAAGCCGCTGGTGATCACTACCAAGGCAAAGAAGACCAAACAAAAGCCTGGGGGCAAGTTTGTCATCTCCTTTGTGTCTATTATGCAAGACACAGATTCGGATTCAGAGACAGAAGACGACACGTCGTCAAGCCAAGCTGATACTCAGCAAGCTCAACCTGCTCTCACTCCATTGGAGGCACCTGCTGGCATAGACGATCCAGCATCAGCTTCCTTCGTTGTTCCGACAACCTCACCAAAAGAAAAGCCGACCTTTTTCCACAGGTCGGCGGCTTCACTCAAACTCTTCGCTTGAACCTTTCCAAAACGAAGGTATGCCACAACTATCCCTGTATAGTCCAATGGCGCAAGCTATCATGAAGAAAATGGGCTATGACGCTCGAAATCCAATCGGCTTGGGAGGTGGCCACGGTATTCTCGTACCATTGGAGCCCACCCTGACAAAAGGCCAGCAGGAGGATTGGAAACTCTATCGTCATATAGAAAAGTCTTCATACGGACTGGGCTACGACCCTGATGCTCCCATGAGACAGTTGACCCAAAGGCTACAAAGTCGTCTGGCCGACGAAGCCTCAACATCTCGTGTCTGTGAAGATATTGATCTCCCTGGATATCTCTTTGAAGAGTTACCCGTCAAGGATCCAGGAAGCTCCTCCAATTGGTACGATTTCTCTGATGATGAAGAGGAATTGTCCGATGATACAGATGCACAGTCTTCTGGTCCAGAAGAACCATCATCTCCAAAAGAAGTGCCATACTTCGATCCAGTTTCAACAGGTGATTGGGACCATCTCATAGCAAGTCTTGAGAAGAGTGCCGATCAAGAAGACCCATGGTCAGAAGCACAGCCTTGGTCTGAGAATACCTTTGAAACTCCGGAAGGTCTTGTTGAGTTGGAAGCCCTCCGAAAATATTATGGAGGAACCACCTTCAAGTCTTCCAACAGAAGATTCTGTTCAAAAGATAGACTTGGGAACGCCAGATAGCCCACGTCCTGTATTCATAAGCAAGAATATAAAGGATGATGAGTTACCCGAGTATATCGCTTTTCTTCGTGAGTTTGTTGATTGTTTTGCATGGTCTTACGCTGAAATGCCTGGGTTTAGACCCAAAATAGCAGTTCACAAACTCAATCTACAAAAAGATATCAAGCCTGTCAAACAAGGCCAAAGAAGATTTCGTCCTGACATAATGGACAAAATTGAACAAGAAGTTCAGAAACTCAAAAACGTTGGCTTCATCCGCGAGGAACAGCATCCTGAATGGTTGGCCAACATCGTCCCAGTGACAAAGAAAAATGGGCAGATTAGGGTCTGTATTGATTATAGAGACCTGAACAATGCATGTCCTAAAGATGAATTTCCGCTCCCCATACCGGAGGTGATGATCGACAACACCTGTGGATTCGAGCGGATGACATTCATGGATGGTTTCTCTGGGTACAATCAGATAAAAATGCATCCTGAAGATGAAAGACACACATCATTTCGGACCCCATTTGGCGTGTATTGTTACACTGTAATGCCATTTGGTCTGAAAAATGCTGGTGCGACATATCAGAGGGCTATGATGAAGATATTCCAAGATATGCAGCATAAGACGGTCGAATGCTACGTTGATGACCTCGCCGTCAAAAGCAAAAAAGAAAGAAGACCATCTCAAAGATCTTCGAGAAGTCTTCCTCCGACTACGCAGGCACAAACTGCGAATGAATCCCCTAAAATGCTTCTTCGGTGTATCATCGGGTAAGTTCCTCGGATTCGTAGTTCGGAAAGCGGGAATAGAGCTTGACCCTATCAAAGTCAAGGCTATCCTAGAAATGCCATCCCCAAAAACCCTGAGACAGTTAAAAGGGCTTCAAGGAAGATTGGCATACATTCGACGGTTCATCTCCAACCTGTCAGGGAAATGCCGTCCATTCTCCCGCCTAATGAAAAAAGGGCGTGGACTTTGTCTGGGATGCTGAATGCGAAACTGCGTTCCAAGACATCAAGTCATACCTGACCAAACCTCCAGTACTGGCTGCCCCCACAACTGGAAAACCATTTATCTTGTACACAAGCCCTCGACCACTCTTTGGGAGCTCTACTTGCACAAGGAAATCATGAGGGAAAAGAAGCTGCTCTATACTATCTCAGCCGCATGCTGGTAGGTGCAGAGCATCGCTACTCTCCAGTCGAAAAAGAATGTCTTGCAGTGATGTTTGCTGTACAAAAGCTACGTCACTATCTGCTGTCCAACACAGTATACCTGATCTCGAGGATCAATCTCCTGAAGGTCCTTGTCACAAAAGCAGGTTCCCTCAATGCCCGACTGGCAAAATGGTCTATCCTCCCTGTCACAATTTGATATTAGGTATGTACCACAAAAAGCAATCAAAGGTCAAGCTCTGGCAGACTTTCTTGCAGAGCATCCGTTGCCTGAAGATTCTCCACTCAGGGATGATCTCCCAGACGAGTCAGTCTACAAACGTGGAGGCTTCCTTATCAAATGCTTCCTGGGATATGTACTTCGACGGTGCAACCAGGACAAGTGAAAAAGGAAATCAAATATCAGGGATTGGCATCCTCTTTGTTAGTCCCGACAAATACATGATTCCACACGCCTTCTCGCTACTGGAACCATGTTCAAACAATGCAGCTGAGTACCAAGCCCTGATTGTAGGATTGGAACTCGCCCTCGAATCCGGCATCACAGTGCTAGAAGCCTTCGGGGATTCTCAACTGATCGTCAACCAGATGAATCAGAAATTTGAAATCAGGAAGCCTGATCTGTTGCCTTACTACAACAAGGCGCAATCACTTCGGCAAAAATTTGACATCTGTCATATCACCCACATTCGTAGAGGCGAAAACATCCGTGCAGATGCCCTGGCTGGACTCGCCGCCTCTATGGCGGTCCAAGAAGGAGAACACATGCAAGTTACAGTGTGTGAGAGAAGGATTCTCCCTCCCCTCAATACACACCAAGCAGTGCTGAGTGCCACCAACTGGTTGGAAGTCGGATCTCCATCCTCAGACCTCCGATCGGCGACTGGAGGGATCCGTTCATTGATTATATTATGTTCGGAATCCTGCCTGAAGATCCAAAAGAACGGGTAAGTGTTCAAAGACGAACCCCAAACTTTTTCATCTGGACATTCCTTCAAAAAGATGCTCTACAGAAAATCCTACAATGGAGTACTTCTACGCTGCTTATCACAACAAGAAGCTAAAGAAACTCTCAAAGAGGTGCATGCTGGTCTTTGTGGAGCTCATCAGGCTGGTCCAAAGCTCTACGATCAGATAAAAAGGTTAGGTTATTATTGGCCTACCATGGTAGCTGACGCAATGCAATTTGCTAAACGCTGCCAACAATGCCAAGTTCATGGAGACTATGTCCACATGCCTCCAGAATGGCTACATCCTACAGCAATTTCATGGCCTTTCGAAGCTGGGGTATGGACATCGTAGGTCCTGTCTCCCCTCCGTCAAGCAAAGGTCATCGCTTCATCTTCGCCGCTACGGATTATTTCTCCAAGTGGTCAGAAGCTTTTGCGCTCAATGAAATGAAGACCTCATCAGTCCTTCAGTTCTTGCGCACCAACATCATTTGTCGCTTCGGCATACCTAAAAGATTCGTCCATGATAACGGACCACAATTCCGTGATCACAGATTCTACAGGTTCTGCGACAAATACAAAATCCAAAGTTGTCCTTCAACTCCGTACAATCCGGCGGCGAATGGACTGGCAGAGGCCTTCAACAAGACACTCTGCAAAATTCTCAAGAAAATGGTCTCTAGCCACAAAAGGGACTGGGCGACAAACTATCCGAAGCTTTGTGGGCCTACCGAACCACCGTTCGAGGACCGACCCATAGCACGCCATTCTCCTTGGTCTATGGATGCGAAGCTGTTGTCCCTTTAGAGGTACAAATTCCTTCCTTAAGGGTATCTCTACAAAATGACATGACGCAAGAAAGCAATGTCAAATTAAGACTCCAAGAGCTGGACAATCTCGATGAGAGACGGCTCGAGGCACTCCAAAGCATTGAGCTCTACCAAGCACGCATGGCTGGATCTTTCGACAAAAAGGTCAGGCAACGCGCCCACAAAAAGGGTGACTTGGTTCTTGCGGTAAAAAGGCCGATGGTTTTCGCTCACAAATCCAAAGGCAAATTTGAACCAAAATGGGAGGGACCCTTCGTCATCGACCAAGTCTTCTCCAATGGCGCATACGCACTTCTAAACATGGAAGGTGATAGATGTATGCTGCCCATCAACGGCAAGTTCTTGAAGCGGTACTACCCTTGAAGACTTCCTCCACTGGGTCAGAGCGACGCCTGCAAGGCCAAAGCCTATTTCTAGGTACTTGCTCGTCAAACCCACTCCTTTTGGAATTTTTTCACCTTTATGTTGAACTTTCAAAACAATGCTTACTTTCATCGTTTCATTGTTAAAAAAAATCAAAATCCAAAAATCTAAGTTTAGGAGCCTCTTCCCAAACTTAACCAAAATTTTCGATCCTTGAACCCAAAATTCTTGGTTTGAAACAAAAATCAGGACTTAGGAATTTCCACCCTAGTCCGCCTTACCTTTTACCGCCAAAAATGGTTTTAGGTCAAAATTTACGACCCTCGTGTCTAAAAACAAAAATCGGGAAAGCGATGTCAAGTCGATACTCGCAAAAACCCATTGGAAGGATGCGAACCCCATTCGATACTTCCAAAACCTCAAAATCGCAAGGAAGCAACACCTCGTTGATACTTGCAAAATTTCAAAAATCGTGGAGACGCAACATTCCAGTTGATATCCACAACCCAAATTTCAAAAGAAAAAACAAAGGTTCGAAAAAAACTCAAATTTCAAAAATCGTGGGGAGGCGACATTCCATCGATACCCGCAAAACAAAATTTTTGAAGAAAAAGCAGGGAAGCGACGCTTAGTCGATACTTGCACCCAACTTCGCGAGGAAGCGACATTCCATCGATACTCGCAACCGAATGAATGAGCAAGGAGGCGACATTCCATCGATACTTGCAATACCATTCAGCAGGGAGGCGACTCTTAGTCGATACTTGCATTTTTGAAAAAAAAAACCTGGCTTTTACGCCAAAAACTCTGGCTTTTTTACGCCAAAAACTCGGCTTTCACGCCAAAAAAAACTCGGCTTTCACCACAAAAAAAAAAAAATCGGCTTTCACGCCAAAAATCAAAACAAAATCTGGCTCTTCATGCCAACAAAACAAAACTTGGTTTTCAAAAAATCCGGCTTTTACGCCAAAAAAATCGGCTCTCATGCAAAAATCCGGCTTTTACGCCAAAAAAAAAAAAATCGGCTCTCATGCCAAATCCGGCTTTTTACGCCAAAAAACAAAAAATCGGCTCTCATGCCAAAATCGGCTTTTACGCCGCCATGCCAAAAAATCGGCTTCCATGCCACATCGGCTTTCACGCCACCAAAAATTTGGCTTTCACGCCACCAAAATCGGCTTTCATGCCACTCAATCTTTCACGCCACCAAAATTTGGCTTTCACGCCACCAAAATCGGCTTTCATGCCACCTCAAAATTTTCGGCTTTCAAGCCATCAAAAAACCAGGCTTTGTGCCACAAAATCTGGCTTTCATGCCAAAACAACACTTTTGACAAAAGATTTTCACAAAATGATAACCTTTTGATCAAGATTTTCAAACAAACATTCCCATTCAACTTTTGCTTATTTTCAAAAAAAAAGAATTTAAGTAGAACAAGGGGATACAAAAAATAGAGTGCCAAAATGTTTATACATGGAGGTACCAAAAAAAAAAGAAAGAAGAAAAGTTTGTCAAAAGCTCAGTCCATCATAGTCTTCAACCAAAGACTAAGGTCCTCGAGCAGACTCTTGGCCTCAGCCTCCAAAGCTTCCAGGCCACGCTTCTTCAAGATGCCGCCATAAAATGCGGCAGAAAACCGCGATCCATCTTCAGCACGAGGGAATTCCTCCCAAAGAAGTTGCCATCGCTCATGCTCCTGAGTCTTTCTTCGGAGATTCCCGTCAACCTCTTCCCACGCCTGTTGAACGGCCGCATTGGAAGATCTGGCAGATCGGCGAGGTGCATCAGTAACAAGGCCCTTACCCTTGTTCGTTCTGGAGGAACCACCTGCAAAAGTCAGAAAGGAAGAAATCAAACACCAAATGACAGAATTTTGCTAAAAAAAAAAAATCCTAGCGAAATTTTGGCATGGTTCCGGGGCAATTTCGAAGAAAAGGGAGGCACCCCGAAAAAGAAAGGAAGCTTGAAGATGAGCTCAACATTGCTGCGAGCTCATAATCAATGAAGGATTCTCGAAGAAGACTCGAATTCAAACATTGCTGCGAGATCAAGCCTTTCTTCTCAAATCTTCGCAAGATCAGAAAAGAGCTCAACATTGCTGCGAGCTCAAAATTCCAAAACTTGCAAAGCTCCTCGAAATTCTGCGAGACTGGAGAAGTGGGCTCAACATTGCTGCAAGCTCCAAAAATCCCAAGACTTGCAAGAAAATTCGAGGTATGCATCATCATGCTCCCAATTCCATTTACCAAAAATCATGCATAAAACCATCATGCATTAGATGCTAGGAAAACTTTGACAAAAGTTTGACCAATTCCAACCCAATTTGGTCAAAACCAATCAAACTTTGTCTAAGTCAAAATCCATGTTGACTTGACCTAGAAATTCTAGCCTTTTATCTTGATGCATTAAAAAAAAAAAAAGAAGAAAGAATGCATGATCATCTTGAATTGCATAAACCTCATATCATGGTGAGCAAAAAAAAAAGAAAAAAAACCTCTTAAAAAAAAAAAGAGAGAAAAAGGGGTTGGCCCATGGGACGTGGCCCACAGGCCACGTGGCTGTACGGCCAGGTCCGTACGGACCTGTCCGTACAGCACCAAAAAAAAAAAAAAGGGGCGAAAAAAAAAAAAAAAAAAAAAAAAAAAAAAAAAAAAAAAAAAAAACAGAACGTGCACAAAAAAAAAAAAAGAAAACACGTGGAAAAAAAAAAAAGAGAGAGAAAAGAAAAAAAAAGAAAGAAAAGAAAAGAAAAAAAAAAAAAAAAAAAGAAAAGGAAACTTTTCTACATCTACATGGGGTTTTTTCTTGGAAAAAGAAGACCTACTTGAAGCCATGGAGAAGAAGAAGAAGAAACTTGAAGATCCTTGAGAAATTCTTTATCTTGGAGCACTCTTGAAGGTTTTTTGCAAAAAGAAAGCAACAAGAGAAAGAAAACCCATCTCCATTGCTTTTATAGAAAAAGCAAACCAAAAGAGGAAAGAAGGAGGAGAAAAGCAAGGAGGTAAGTGCTAAAAATTAGCAAACTTCTAAAAAAGAAAGGGAGATTTGAGATATTCTCTCCTAAAGAGGAGATTCTTGAGAAATTCTCTCCAAAAAGAAAGGGGATTGAGAAACTTTCTCCCAAAGAGAGATACTTTGAGAAAATCTCTCCCAAAATCAAGGAAACTTGAGAGATTCTCTCCAAGTAAGGATATTTTTAGATATTCTCTACACAAAAGGGATATTTTTAGATATTCTTTACAAAATGACACCACATGAGATCTAAGCCATTTTTAAAAGCTTAAGGTCCCATGGGTTAGCCCATATGAGCCAGGTTTGACCACCTAGGCACTAAAAAGTGGCTTTTTAGTCAAAATTTCTCTTACCAAGAGCATACAAAAATGGTTCCATGCCTCTCTTGAGTTGATTGGACCATACAAAAAATTCCAAGCTTCATAAGCTTCCAAAAGAAACCAAACCATCCAACCCCATGCACCAAATCAAGCCACAATCTTGAAATTGACATTCCACAAAAAAACCAAACCACTCCAATGGACCCAAAATTGTCCCAAAGAGTGACCAAAAAAACCAAACCATGGTCCCCTAACTTGCCACATACAGCTTGTTAGGTCACAAGGCCGAAACCAAAAACCAAAATCCCGACCCCCTAACTCGCCACATACAGCCTGTTAGGTCACAAGGTCAAAAAAACCAAAAAACCTTCTTAACCGCCTAATGTGCCACATAAAGCCTTTAGGTTCACAAGGTTAAAAGGGAAAACCCAAAACCAAAAACCCATATCCAAATGTCATTTCAAAAATCCTTGCCTTGAGACGGTACATGACCCCTCTCATTACCGCGAAATCCCTTGGAAGCTCAAAAAAGCAACTCCATCAAAAGAAAAACGCTCAAGACTCTTGGTCAAGCAAGAAGATCTCCTTCAAATTCTCTTCGAGGCACACCGACTGCTAGAGCTGCACACCTCGTCGCTGTACCTCGAGGGGGCATTTGTTGATACCAAAATGTCACTATGTCCTTCAACACCAAAAGCTACATGGAGCCACATCCTGCCATAAATAGGAAGGCGCCACTTCAAGCACCAGATCTTGTCAGAATCAAACAAAACTGCAAGATCCTTCAAAGCAGCCAAAAGAGGGGTACACATGAAGTTTCGGGCCATTTCGACATCATTTGGCCTAACTTCACTCCTCCGACAGCCAGACAGGAGCTCCCGGCAGCGACAGTGTCGAAGACTTCAAAACTTCGATCAGAGCCTACGGATGGTCTCAAAATACCTCCAAAAGGCCCCCTGCCAAATTTCAAGTCAAACGGACGACGTTTGACCCCTTCATCAACTCTCGGGAAGCAAAAACAGGCCTACCAGCGGCGGAGCACCCCGGAATCATGGCATCCAAATTGGAGCTAATGGATCATCTCAAAATGACTCCAATAGGTCCCCTGTCAAGTTTTAGGTCAAACGGACATCGTTTGGCCTAGTTTCAAAGCTCGGCATTTTCCTCGAGGTGAAATCAAGGCGAGCGTTTGCGGGACCCCAAAAGGCTTCAAAACTCAAACCAAAGCCCATGGTTGGTCTTACTTACTACTCAGGAGGCTCCCTGTCAAATTTCAGGTCAATCGGACATCGGTTGACCACAAGTCAAAGCTCGGCATTTCTCTCATGGCGAAATTAAGGCAAGCATTTGCGGGACCCCGAACGGCTTCAAAACTCAAACCAAAGCCTATGGTTGGTCCTATCTACTGCTCAAGAAGCTCCACGTCAAATTTCAGGTCATTCCGACATCGTTTGGCCTAGTTTCAATGCTTGACAAAAAATCGGCAATACCGCACAACAAAGTCTTCGGCTTTCCAGAAAAATAGGAAACTTTGTGCTCCGATTTGCGTGGCTTCTCGTCGGGTTTTCTTCAAGAGAATCAGGCCAATAAATGAGGGGAAATGTCAGAAAAAAATACAGAAGAAAAAAGAATGAAAAAAGATCGAAAAACGGCGAAGAAACGGCGACCGAAACGGCGGCCGAAAAAATGGGCCCAATGGTCGCCCATGGTCGCCGCGACCATGGCCCATCGCCGGCCCATGGTCGCCGGCGACCATGGAATTCCGGCGACCCAAAAAGTCGCCGGAAACCCCTTTTTTCGGGTCCTTTTTCGCGTTTCGAGTTGATTGGCCCCTGTGATTTTTCCAAAATCTGATTTTTCGTGCATGAAATCCGTCGATCTTCGTCAACATCACGGATTCGCCGCCGAAATCATTGGATGATCATTAGATGCCTCGAAATCGCCAACCGGCCGACAAAAGAAAGCACACTTTCTGCCCGCCCGATCGTGAAATCGACAGGACAGATGTTGCCGGCACGTTGACATTAATCAATGTCTGAAATTGCATCGCCATCCGACATCAAAACAACATGTGGATCCACCGGCGATCATCGCAAGAAGAATTCCAAAAGACGCGGCGCGGCCCGCGACTCTTCGAGCGACTTGGCGACCAATTAATGAGGTTAAAATGACCCGTTTTATGACAAGTTAATGCGGTCATTAACTCATTATTTTGGACCGGCCCAATCAAAAGCAAGCAAATGGGAGTTACAAGAGTCAGAGGATTTATGGCATTAAAGCCATGAAACTCCTCCCATGATGGGGATTAAAAGCAATTAAAAACTCATTATTCTCCATCGACCAATCAGATTCAAGGAAAAGGAGTTACAAAACAAATAATTTAAAAAAACTTGTAACTCCTCCCATTATGAGCATTAATGCATTCAATGCTCATAAACCCTCCTAAATGGCTACCAAAGGCCTATAAATAGGAGGGCATTCCAAAGGGAAAAGATCCCGGATCTAGCTCTCGCTCTCCCCCCGAAGAAGACAAAAAATCCAGAAGCCCTGCCAACTCTGGCTGCAAAGACCACCAAAAGTGTGATTGAAGCACCCTTGGGGGCCACCCCCCAAGGACCCCCCTTCTCTACCAACTGTGGCTTAAAAACGTGCTTTTCACCCGTTTACTTAGCTTTTTATCGGATATAAGACCTTCTCTTGGTCTTTGTCCTTAAAAATCTGAAGGTTTAAAAAGCCAAGCCAAGAATCCAAGATCGTGTTCTCATTCTGCATGGGACGATGGAGGAGCCCATACCATGACTTCGCGACGTCGCATCTGAACCGTGTCATACCCACAAATCGAATGAGAAGTCAGATTCCTTTTCTTGATTTTACATGTACTTTATTCTTTTTTAGAGACAAAAATCACAACTCCTTGTCTTTCACAATGGATAAAACTTGTTAAATCGGCCTTTCACGGCAAAATCGGCCTTTTCACGGCCAACAAATGAAAATCGCCTTTTCACGGCATTAAAAAAAAAAAACCTTGTCTCTTTCTTTAAATATGGTTGCAATGGAAACCTAGAAAAGTTTTATTTCCCCTTTTCTACTTGTGAAGGTGATCTTCTGGGCACTCACTGTTTCTAATTCCAAGTAGAAAAGTCGAATTGTGGCATACCCGAACCAAAAAAAAGGAAAGATGTTGATACCCTTTACTTTTCTTCTTCTCCCCTCCGCCGTCCCCGGAAAGACCCGGGCGGAGGCAGCGGGGAGAGAGGGAAGAAATTGGGTCCATCACAAACTTCTACTCTTTGCCAACATTCAAATGTCAATGAAAAACTTTACATCTTCAAATACAAGGCATACTCATTGTTGCACTAATCTAACAGCTGCAACATTGTTCAAAAAAAACTTCATACATCCTATGTTAAGACATATATATACTATAGCAATCTGCTACTCTGCATCCATTTTTCCTTTATGTTCGATGCATCTTAGTTGCATGAAGCTTTCAACGAAAAACTTTTTTCAATTTCAATTCAATCCTGCATTAAAAAAAAAAAAAAGTTGATTATGAGAATGTGGCTTTGTTAATTCATTCTTCCGAGATGTGATAAGTGTCATCACATTGATTCTGAGAATGAGGCTTGTTAACTTAAAGTAAAATAAGACATACTCTGGCCATGACAAATATTCTAGAATGACATTCTGTCAACCTTGGATTAAAATATATATATCCACTTCTGCGCGGACACAGTTCAGCTTATGCAATTTCTTGATGGATCCCAAACCACGGTGAAACAGCTTAAAGCCTCAACCAGATTAATTTTGCCACAACAGACATTGTTGATCGTGGGCCAACAAGCATACATATTTTATCATAGTTAAGCAAATGTTCCAGATTGACCAAGCCAAAAATAACAGGTTGAACACTGTATTTAGGCAAAAAGCATTGTTAAAATAGGCATCTCTCTCTCTCTCTCCTCTCTCTCTCTCTCTCTCTCTCTCTC
>QPKB01000010.1:11700895-11720459 GCA_003546025.1 Camphora micrantha
TTATAAAAGGAGGCCATTTCCATCATTTTGGGATCCCAAAAAAATAGCAAACATACACAAGAGAAAATGCATGCGGAAAATTCTACAAAGTTGCTACAACGACCTCTCCTCTGTTGAAAAAGTTCTGTAGCGACCACCACTACAAGGTGACCAATGTCCCTTGTGGGGCCACCCCCATGGCTTTTCAGCCCATCTACTTATGTTTTTTATTGGATATAGGACCTCCTCTTGGTCTTTATCCTCTAAAAATTTGAGGTTCAAGCCGAGCCAAGCGAATCAAAAGCGTCCTCTGTTCTCATTGTAGACACCTCATTTTGGCACCCTATGAGGGGTAACCTAGTTTGCCCTATTTAATGATATCATTTCTGGACCTCTGATCGCCCCGGTAGTTAACCCATTGCGATCTACTCGTCAAAGGCTTTCTTTCCATAAGTAGAACTCCAAGAGCCGACGAGCAGATCAAAAATTGAAATAGTGGGTCACACACTCCAGGGGCTCTCGCATGAAAAAAACCACCTACCATTTTTAGACCTCCAATCGCCTTGAAAATCAGTTCATCGTGACCTACTCGCCGAAAGCTTTCCGCTGATGTGTAGAACATCGTAATTTGGCAAGCAGATCAAAATCTACGAAGTTTGGGCCCAGCGATGATAACCCGACCAAATTCCACCGGATCCCACCTTCCGGGCCGAGCCAGTTTTTTTTTTAAACTCAACACAGACCAACCAGGCTTGGCCCAATGAACCCGACAATCAGCCCCTAAACCCACGCCCAATCCAAACCCATTAGGCTTGGCCCATCGAGCCCAAATCCATACCCAAACTCCAATCCAAATCCAAACCCAAACCTGATCCAAACTTGAAGCCCAACCCAACATGACCCAGATCGCTGGCCCATCACCTGCGTGAGGGAGGGATAGTCCACAAGATCTGGGAATTAGAGTCCTAGATTCGAGAAACTCTTCCTTCCCCCATAAACTCGTCTCCCTTGTCCCAATCTCCTCTCATGCGCAGAAGGTACCCATCTCCCTCCCGGTTCATCTCTTTACTCCATCCCCCATCGTGACAGAGCAGCCCTCTGCATCCCTTCACATCCCTGTGCATCTTCACGGCCCACCATCATCATCTCGGAACCCCTCTCCTCATCTCTACACCTCTATCTCACGCAGCACGAGCCTCTCCATCTCTTGCAGTCAAACGCCGCCACCCCATCTTCCTCGTCTTCCTCCACCCCATCCACAGAGCCACGTTTCACCATCATCTTCATCGTGTGGATCGCGTCTTCCCTTCGCTGCTGGACTCCGAACCAGGTAGGAGCCTCCCCTCTTCTTTTTGCATTACATCTGCTACCCTCCCTGCAACCCCCTCTTCAATCTCCCTCTTTCTCTTTGCCTTTTCTTTTCCCTTCTCTTCTCCCCCTACATCCCACACACCATCTACGCCTTCCCTGCACACACCCACTGCACCTCTTCCTTTTTCTTTCTTTCGTCTCTTCCTCTTCTTCGCCATCTTCTTTCCTTCCTCCATCTCAGTGCATCCCATTGGCACATGCCGACCAGCCCACACACACCCCTTCATCTGCATTATCTGCCTTCTCTTTCCTCCTCTCATCCTTTCTTCATCTCCCTTCTCTTTCCTCATCTCATCCTTTCTTCTTTCTCCTTTCTCTCTTCTCCCCCACCTGCATGTAGCACCACAATACCCTTTCTTCTTCCTTCACTGCACTCCACCTGCACCACACCTGCACTCCACCACCTGCACACACCCATCTGCGTCCCTCCTCCACCTACGCGAGCCATCTTTGTTTTCTTTCTTTTTTCTCTTCTTCTTCTTCTCCATCTTCTTCTTTCTCCACTAGCACCCCCCTGAACCCATCTCCTTTTCTTTTCTTCTATTCCTCTTCTTCTCCATCTCCTTCTTGTCCACCATTGCATCCCACCTGCACCCACACGCACCAGCACCTCCATCTCTCTCTCTCTCTCTCCCCCCTGTTATCTCTCTCTCCTTCCTCCCCCTGGTTCTTTCTCTCGTTCTTCCTCTCTGCCCTGCCATCACCTCCTACTCCTCTCTCTGCACTCTCCCCCTCCCTGCAACTCTCTCTCCTTCTCCCTCTCTCCGTTCCACCCATCTTTTCCTCCCTGCACTCTCCTTGCACACACTGCCTGTACCCTCTCAGTACTCTTCCACCTCCCTCTCTCTTCTTCTTCTTCTCTTTCTTCTTTCCTTTCTATTGTTTTCTTTCTCTTCTCTCTTCCTCCTTCACCTACACCCACTTGCACAGCCAAACCTCATGTCACATCCCGAGGTGTGACATGCGTACTCCTTTAAACTCGCACCTGTTCCAGACCAAGTCCAAATTCACGAAGGAGAAAATTCCACACTTCACGTGTGAGGAGTTGGCGGGCCCATAGCAATTTCCAAAATTGGTCAAATCAAATTAATTTTTGGAAAGAGTTCTAATTAGAGTTGGTGGGCCCATGAGATGGATCCATTGGTTATACTAATTTGAGAAAATGGACTTTCCTTAAAATAACTTGACTTGGAACCAATCATTGCTCATATCATGAGATGATTTGATGTCTATATCTGTGGGCCCATATACCTATAAGGAAATCCTCAATTCTAAAATATTAAGTGGGAGCAGGGCATTTATATTAGAAATCCCCATGGTTTTCCATCATAGGTCCATTGTAAGGAAAGTATTAGCCTCACGCCATCTTGAGAATGGCCGTTCCCCATGGAGGGCTTTTATTTGTCTGGTTACAAGATATGGATCTCATATGGATAGTGTTGGTGAGACGGGGTGGGGGCCCATTCCCAGGGAGGAGCTGCCCGCAACGGTTGTCATGCAATGCTAGTTGGTGGGTCACACTTAACTAAAATAATGATGTAGTATCCCCAAGGATTTGCCTCAAGTATTTTAGAAACTGAAGCTAATCGGGAGTCATACACTATTTGGTATGAGATACTTAGATAATAATGAATGATGGGGATCATGGATAGTTAGTCTTAATCCCGATTTTGACCAACTTTGATCCGCACCAATCTAGGTGGTATTTGCACTCCCCAAGGAGGCATATCCCGGGGATTGAGATTCCGATGTTGTTGACACCAAAAATGTCACTATGTCCCTTCAACACCGAAAGCTACATGGAGCCACATCCTGCCATAAATAGGAAGGCGCCACTTCAAGCACCAGATCTTGTCAGAATCAAACAAAAACTGCAAGATCCTTCAAAGCAGCCAAAAGAAGGGTACACATGAAGTTTCAGGCCATTTCGACATCATTTGGCCCAACTTCACTCCTCCGACAGCCAGACAGAAGCTCCCGGCAGCGACAGTGTCGAAGACTTCAAAACTCCGATCAAAGCCTACGGATGGTCTCAAAATACCTCCAAAAGGCCCCCTGCCAAGTTTCAAGTCAAACGGACGACGTTTGACCCTTCATCAACTCTCGGGAAGCAAAAACAAGCCCATCGGCAGCGGAGCACCCCGGAATCATGGCAATCAAATTGGAGCTAATGGATCGTCTCAAAATGACTCCAATAGGTCCCCTGTCAAATTTTAGGTCAAACGGACATCGTTTGACCTAGTTTCGAAGCTCGGCACTTTCCTCGAGATGAAATCAAGGCGAGCGTTTGCGGGACCCTAAAAGGCTTCAAAACCCAAACTAAAGCCCATGGTTAGTCCTACTTACTACTCAGGAGGCTCCCTGTCAAATTTCAGGTCAATCGGACATCGGTTGACCACAAGTCAAAGCTCGGCATTTCTCTCATGGCGAAATCAAGGCAAGCATTTGCGGGACCCCAAACGGCTTCAAAACTCAAACCAAAGCCTATGGTTGGTCCTATCTAATGCTCAAGAAGCTCCACGTCGAATTTCAGGTCATTCTGACATCGTTTGGCCTAGTTTCAACGCTTGACAAAAAATCGGCAAAACCGCACAACAAAGTCTTCGGCTTTCCAGAAAAATAGGAAACTTTGTGCTCCGATTTCCGTGGCTTCTCGACGGGATTTCTCCAAGGAAAACAGGCCAATAAATGAGGGGAAATGTCAAGAAAAATACAGAAGAAAAAAGCATCAAAAAAGAGCGAAAAACGGCGAAGATACGGCGACCGGAAGGCGGCCAAAAATGGGCCCAAGGCCCATGGTCGCCGGCGACCTTGGCCCATGGTCGCCGGCGACCTTGGCCCATGGTCGCCGGCGACCATGGCCCATGGTCGCCAGCCCCATGGTCGCCGGCGACCATGGAATTTCCGGCGACCCAAAAGTCGCCGGAAACCCACTTTTTCGGGTCCGTTTTGCGATCCGAGTTGATTGGCCCCTGTGATTTTTCCAAAATCTGATTTTTTCGTGCATGAAATCCGTCAATCTTTATTAAAATCACGGATTCACCGCCGAAATCATTGGATGATCATTCGACGCCTCGAAATCGTCAAAGAAAGTACACTTTCTGCCCGCCCGATCGTGAAATCGACAGGACGGATGTTGCCGGCACATTGAGATCAATCAATGTCTGAAATTTCATCGCCATCCGACATCAAACAATGTGTGGATCCATCGGCGATCATCGCGAGAAGAATTCCAAAAGACACTGCGCAGCCCGCGACTCTTCAAGCGACTTGGCGGCCAATTAATGAGAATAAATGACCCATTTTATGACAAGTTAATGCGGTCATTAACTCATTATTTTGAACGGCCCAATCAAAAGCAAGCAAATGGGAGTTACAAATCCAATGATTTATGGCATTAAAGCCACGAAACTCCTCCCATGATGGAGATTAAATGCAATCAAAGGCTCATTAATCTCCATCGACCAATCAAATTCAAGGAAAAAGGAGTTACAAAACAAATCATTTAAAACTTGTAACTCCTCCCATTATGAGCATTAATGTATTAAATGCTCATAAACCCTCCTAATGGCCACCAAAAGCCTATAAATAGGAGGGCTTTTCCAAGGAGAAAGCCCCAGAGAAATTGCTCGGAAAATCCCGGAAAATCCAGAGAAATTGCTCGGAAAATCCCGGAAAATCCAGAGAAATCAGAAGAACCTCTGCCAATTTGAAGAAAAGAAACTCTGCTGCAAGAGCAACTACAAGGTGATTGAAGCACCCTTGGGGGGCCACCCCCCCAAGGACCTCCCTTCTTCTACCAACATGGCTAAAACGTGGCTTTTCAGCCCGTTTACTTAGCTTTTTATCGGATATAAGACCTTCTCTTGGTCTTTGTCCTTTAAAAATCTGAGGTTAGAAAGCCGAACCAAGAATCCAAGCATCGTGTTCTCATCTGCATGGACGATGGAGGAGCCCATACATGACTCGCGACCGTCGATCTGAACGTGTCCCCACAATCGAATGAGAAGTCAGATTCCTTTTCTTGATTTCTATTGTACTTTATTTTTCTTTAGAGACAAAAATCACAATTCTTGTCTTTCATAATGGATGAGACTTGTAAATCGCCTTTTACGGCAAAATCGCCTTTCACGGCAACAAATGAAATCGCCTTTCACGGCATTAAAAAAAACCCCTTTGTCTCTTTTCTTAAAATATGTGTGCAATGGAAAACTAGAAAAAGTTTCATTTCCCCTTTCTACTTGTGAAGGTGGATCTTCGGATCACCGTTTCTAAACTCCAAGTAGAAAAGTGAAATTGGCATACCCGTACAAAAAAAAAGAAAGATGTTGAAACCCTTTACCTTTTTCTTCTCCTCCCCTCCGCCGCACCCCGAAAGACCCGGGGCGGAGGCAGCGGGAGAGAGGGAAGGAATCGGGTCCATCAGATGTATTCTGAATTTAGTGGTTATGAGGATTCCCACATAAATTTGGTAGAATACTAAATCCTAATGTCATTTAAATTCATTAATTGAATGTATGGTTATGTGCTGTAGTATTTCAAGCACGAATTCAAATACTTTCAATCCACTTGTGACCATCCTCAACCAGAATAAGTTGGTGGGATCCAACTATGTAGACTGGAAACAGAACCTGGATATTGTCCTGACTACTTCAGGATATAAATATGTCTTTACCAAAACCCCCCTTGATGAGCCTAGCCCAGATGCATCGGAAGAAGAAAAGGAACTTTACACCGAATGGGCCAAAGATGATTATATGGCCAGATGTTACATTCAGGCATCCATGTCTAGTGTTTTGTAACACCAACATCAATCCTATAAGGCTGCATACGATATTATATCGAACTTAAAGGAGATGTTTGCGGAACATGGCAGGCTTGCTAGGCAGGTAGCTATGAGGGTGCTCATTAGTGCCAAGTTGGCTGAAGGTACATCAGTACAAGAACACATATTGAAAATGATGGACTCATTAAATGAATTAGATGTAGTGGGGGCTGCGATTGATGCAGATCGCAGATTGACATAATCCTTGAGTCACTGCCAGAGTCATTCAACAATTTCAAGGTTAATTATAATATAAATAAGATGAAACTGACTCTGGCTGAACTGTCTAGCCAACTGGTAGTGATTGAAGGGATTATGAAGAAGAAGTCGACTGCCTTAGTGACAGAAAAGTCAGATGTCAAGTCTAAGCCGAAAGGCAAAAGGGCGGAAAGGTAAAAAGAAATCTGTTCTGAAGGGTCCTAAGGTGGAGAACGGTCCTAATGGTGGCGTGGCCAAGGCTAAGGGTTCAGGGACAAAAGGAAAGCTTTTCCATTGTGGTAAGACAGGACATTGGAAAAGGAATTGTCCAGAATATTTGTCTAAGAAGAAGACCTCAGGTATGATTGAGTCACTTATTTCTGAAGTTAGTTTTGCAACTGGTACTTCAGAATCCTGGTGTGTGGACTCCGGGGCAACTAATCACATATGTAATACGTCGCAGCGATTTAGGGAAACCAGGAGGCTTAGTGACGGAGAAATCATTGTCAACCTAGGATCTGACGCTAAGGCGGAGGCTGTTTCAGTGGGAGTCGTTACTTTATGTTTTTCAAATAATAAGTTGGTTTTGTCAGACACATTATATGTACCGTCTTTACGGTGGAATTTAATTTCAGTTTCTAGTTTGGTGAATAAAAGTTATTCCATTACTTTTGGTACTTAAGTTGTCATAAAGAGGAATGATACTTTTATATATTATGACAAGGTAACCAATGAGCTTTATTTGTTGACTCCTTTGATGTATGAGATATATGATACTGAAATAATTAATAGACCATCATTAAAGAGGAAGTCACCTTCATCTAATCCAACAAAACTTTGGCACTTGAGGCTAGGTCATATAAACCTAAATAGGATTGACATGCTAGTGAAAGATGGTATCTTGCCTTCATTGGTGGTAGAACCAATGCCTGTCTGCGAGTCCTGTCTGGAAGGAAAAATGACCAAAAGACCATTTTCATCAAAGGGCAGTAGGGCCAAAGATTTATTGGAATTAGTGCAAATTGATGTGTGCGGACCCATTAATGTCAGGGCCAGAGGAGGATATGAGTACTTCATCACTTTCACAGATGATTGCTCAAGATATTGATGCATATACCTTATGCACTGCAAGTCCGAGGCTTTTGAAAAGTTTAAGGAGTTTCGAGTGGAAGCGAAAAAGCTATTAGGTAAGAGTATCAAGACTCTTCGATCAGATCGAGGAGGAGAATATCTCTCTGCTGATTTTATGTGATACTTATCAGAGAATGAGATTCTATCCCAGTTGTCTGCTCCTAGTATGCCTCAACAGAATGGAGTAGCAGAAAGAAGGAACCAGACTCTTTTAGATATGATCAGGTCTATGCTAAGTTTCTTAGGATTACCTATATCCTTCTGGGGATACGCCTTAAATACTGCGATGTACATACTAAACCTCGTACCATCTAAGTCTGTACCTAAGACTCCTCGGGAGTTGTGGTCCGGGCGAAAGCCTAGTTTACAACATTTACACATTTGGGGTTATTCGACACATGTGCTAAAGGTTAAGACGGATAAGTTGTAATCGAAGTCGGAAGTATGCACGTTTGTAGGATATCCTAAGGGAACTAGAGGTTGGTTATTCTATAATCCCAGAAAGCAGAAAGTGCTGGTGAGCACCAATGCGGTTTTTCTGGAGGAAGATTATATGTTAGATCGGAAATCTTTAGAAAAGGTGATCTTTGAAGAGATTCAAGAGCAATCAATTCCAAATCTAAGTATGACCGAACTTGAGGAAGAACCACCTTTACTAGACCCAGTAGTTACACCAGTGCCTCGTCATAGTGGGAGGATTGTCAGACCCCCTGACAGGTTCTCCTTCTTGGGAGAGTCTTACGAGGTAATTCCGGAAGAATCGGAACAAGATCCCTGTAACTATGATGAAGCAATTTAATGACATAGATTCGAGACGTTGGCAAGATGCTATGAAAGCTGAGATGGAGTCTATGTACTCTAATCAGGTCTGGACACTTGTGGACTTGCCTGCCGATATTAAACCTATTTGGTGCAAGTGGGTTTACAAGAGAAAAAGAGGACCACATGGTAGAGTGGAGACCTTTAAGGCCAGGCTTGTTGAGAAAGGGTATACTCAGAAAGAGGGCATCGATTATTAGAAAACCTTCTTGTCGGTAGCCATGCTCAAGTCCATCCGGATACTCTTATCTATTGCGGCTCATCTCGATTACGAGATTTGGCAAATGGATGTCAAGACGGCGTTTCTTAACGGTCATCTTGAGGAAGACATCTATATGATGCAACCAGACGGTTTTGTAGCTAAAAAAAAAGAGCAAAAAGTTTGCAAGCTGCAGAAGTCCATTTATGGATTGTAGCAGGCATCTCAAAGCTGGAACATCCGTTTTGAACGGGCAATCAAGTCATTTGGTTTTTGTCAAAATCCGGATGAGTCGTGTGTACATGAAAAGTGAAGGTGACATGGTAGTTTTTCTGGTTTTATATGTAGACGACATCCTTCTCCTTGGGAAAGATAAAGGAATGTTGTCCACAATGAAAGTTTGGTTGGCCAAGACTTTTGATATGAAGGACTTGGGAGAAGCTAGCTACATCCTAGGGATCGAACTCTATTGAGACCGGAAAAATATGATGATTGGCTTATCTCAAACTGCATACATAGATAAGGTACTAGTACGGTTTGCTATGCAGGACTCTAAGAAGGGTATTACACCTTTCAGGCATGGAGTGCACCGTTCCAAGGATCAGTGTCCCAAGACACCTGAGGAAAAGGAGTAGATGAGGTCAATACCATACACTTCGGCTATTGGTAGCCTCATGTATGATATGTTATGTACTAGACCGAATATCTGTCATGCAGTGGGCATAGTCAGCAGATATCAGTCTAATCCAGGACCTGAACATTGGACTGCTGTGAAGTGTATTCTCAAATACTTGAGAAGGACTAGAGATTACATGTTGATTTATAGTAGTGATGAGCTCATTCCAGTCAAATACACAGATTGACTTCATGTCAGATAAGGATTCTAGGAAATCCACTTCTGGTTATGTATTTATGCTTGGTGGCGGAGCAATCAACTCAAGGAGTATAAACATGAATGTACCGCTGATTCCACCTCGGAGGCTGAATATGTAGCGGCTTGTGAAGCAACTAAGGAAGCAGTATGGCTCAAGAGATTCCTTATGGAACTTGGGGTGGTACTTTGGCACGTCAGCCACTCACAGTTTATTGTGACAGCAGCGGGGTAGTCGCTCAGTCCAATGAGCCCAGAAGCCATAAAAGCCAAAAGCATGTACAGAGAAAGTATCACTTGGTCAGAGAGATTGTGTAGAGAGCTGATATTGCTATTACCAAGATAGCCTCTGCGGACAATCTAGCAGATCCCTTTACTAAGCCCTTGACTGCCAAAGTCTTTGAGCAGCATGTAGACGGGATGGGCATGAGATGCCACCTTCATTGGCATTGAGCCCAAGTGGGAGATTGTTAGATTGTATGGACTCAATCCATCAGTTAATGTAATAAATTGATTAATTTCTTTATTTATCAATAAAATAATGCTTTCTTGTCATGAGATGAATGGTGTTTTATTACTTTATGCATATGTCCAATACATATGACTTAATGGTTCATGAGATGAATTGGGTCCCATTAGTATATTAGATGTGATATATGTGTATGGATGAGATCCACACATGGGAGACATGTGTCATAAATCTTATACTTAAATATCTTCACAACCAGTGATGAGACTGATCATCTCATCTGATAAGGTTGCAGCACTTTGATAACTATAAGATAGTGTGATTTGTCTCTGTTGACACCAAAAATGTCACTATGTCCCTTCAACACCAAAAGCTACATGGAGCCACATCCTGCCATAAATAGGAAGGCGCCACTTCAAGCACCAGATCTTGTCAGAATCAAACAAAAACTGCAAGATCCTTCAAAGCAGCCAAAAGAGGGGTACACATGAAGTTTCAGGCCATTTCAACATCAGTTAGCCTAACTTCACTCCTCCGACAACCAGACAGGAGCTCCCGGCAGCGACAGTGTTAAAGACTTCAAAACTTCGATCAGAGCCTACGGATGGTCTCAGAATACTTCCAAAAGGCCCCATGCCAAATTTCAAGTCAAACGGACGACGTTTGACCCTTCATCAACTCTCGGGAAGCAAAAACAGGCCTACCAGCGGCGGAGCACCCCGGAATCATGGCATCCAAATTGGAGCTAATGGATCATCTCAAAATGACTCCAATAGGTCCCCTGTCAAGTTTTAGGTCAAACGGACATCGTTTAGCCTAGTTTCAAAGCTCGGCATTTTCCTCGAGGTGAAATCAAGGCGAGCATTTGCGGGACCCCAAAAGGCTTCAAAACTCAAACCAAAGCCCATGGTTGGTGTTATTTACTACTCAGGAGGCCCCCTGTCAAATTTCAGGTCAATCGGACATCGGTTGACCACAAGTCAAAGCTCGGCATTTCTCTCATGGCGAAATCAAGGCGAGCATTTGCGGGACCCCGAACGGCTTCAAAACTCAAACCAAAGCCTATGGTTGGTCCTATCTACTGCTCAAGAAGCTCCACGTCAAATTTCAGGTCATTCCGACATCGTTTGGCCTAGTTTCAATGCTTGACAAAAAATCGGCAATACCGCACAACAAAGTCTTCGGCTTTCCAGAAAAATAGGAAACTTTGTGCTCTGATTTGCGTGGCTTCTCGTCGGGTTTTCTTCAAGAGAATCAGGCCAATAAATGAGGGGAAATGTCAGAAAAAATACAGAAGAAAAAAGAATGAAAAAAGATCGAAAAACGGCGACCGAACGGCGGCCAAAAAATGGGCCCAAGGCCCATGGTCGCCGGCGACCTTGGCACATGGTCGCCGGCGACCATGGCCCAAGGTCGCCGGCCCATGGTCGCCGGCGACCATGGGTGCATGGTCACCGGCGACCATGGAATTCCGGCGACCCAAAAGTCGCCGGAAACCCCTTTTTTCGGGTCCTTTTCGCGTTCCGAGTTGATTGGCCCCTGTGATTTTTCCAAAATTTGATTTTTTTCGTGCATGAAATCCGTCGATCTTCGTCAACATCACGGATTCGCCGCCGAAATCATTGGATGATCATTAGATGCCTCGAAATCGCCAACCGGCCGACAAAGAAAGCACACTTTCCGCCCGCCCGATCGTGAAATCGACAGGACAGATGTTGCCGGCATGTTGATATTAATCAATGTCTGAAATTGCATCGCCATCCGACATCAAACAACATGTGGATCCACCGGCGGTCATCGCAAGAAGAATTCTAAAAGACGTGGCGCGGCCCGCGACTCTTCAAGCGACTTGGCGACCAATTAATGAGGTTAAATGATCCGTTTTATGACAAGTTAATGCGGTCATTAACTCAT
Source organism: Camphora micrantha (assembly GCA_003546025.1). NCBI lineage: Eukaryota > Viridiplantae > Streptophyta > Magnoliopsida > Laurales > Lauraceae > Camphora > Camphora micrantha. Next base: position 11,712,672 of record QPKB01000010.1, read on the forward strand.
TATTTTGGACGGCCCAATCAAAAGCAAGCAAATGAGAGTTACAAGTCAAAGGATTTATGGCATTAAAGCCATGAAACTCCTCCCATGATGGAGATTAAAGGCAATTAAAAGCTCATTATTCTCCATCGGCCAATCAGATTCAAGGAAAAAGGAGTTACAAAACAATTACTTTAAAACTTGTAACTCCTCCCATTATGAGCATTAATGCATTCAATACTCATAAACCCTCCTAAATGGCTACCAAAGGCCTATAAATAGGAGGGCATTCCAAAGGGAAAAGGGATCAGAAAAAAGGAGACGAAGAACGGAAAAAGAATCCAGAGAATTGCTCGGAAAATCCAGAGGCCCTGCAACTCTGCTGCAAAGACCACCAAAAGGTGATTGAAGCACCCTTGGGGGGGCCATCCCCCAAGGACCTCCCTTCTTCTACCAACATGGCTAAAACGTGGCTTTTCAGCCCGTTTACTTAGCTTTTTATCGGATATAAGACCTTCTCTTGGTCTTTGTCCTTTAAAAATCTGAGGTTAAAAAGCCAAGTCAAGAATCCAAGCATCGTGTTCTCATCTGCATGGACGATGGAGGAGCCCATACATGACTCGCGACCGTCGATCTGAACGTGTCCCCACAATCGAATGAGAAATCAGATTCCTTTTCTTGATTTCTATTGTACTTTATTTTTCTTTTAGAGACAAAAATCACAATTCTTGTCTTTCATGATAGATAAGATTTGTAAATTGCCTTTTACGGCAAACAAATGAAATCGCCTTTCACGGCATATAAAAAAAAAACCTTTGTCTCTTTTCTTAAAATATGTGTGCAATGGAAAACTAGAAAAAGTTTCATTTCCCCTTTCTACTTGTGAAGGTGGATCTTCGGATCACCGTTTCTAAATTCCAAGTAGAAAAGTGAAATTGGCATACCCGTACAAAAAGAAAGAAAGATGTTGTTACCCTTTACTTTTCTTCTCCTCCCCTCCGTCGTACCCCGAAAGACCCGGGGCGGAGGCAGCGAGAGAGAGGGAAGAATCGGGTCCATCAGTCTCGATCATTAGAATGTAAGATTCTAGATCAAGGTGTTGGTACATTGGATATATTGAAGGACCATGAGAAACACCTTTTGGAATACTATCTCAAGTTTAAGGTCTGCTCTCATAATTTCCTAGCAATAAGCTCTCAATCCTGAGACATTGATGAACTCAAGTTTCTATCTATTAATTTGTTTTGATTCACCAATGAGTGAGGCCAACTGTAGGTCAACACCTCGGTGTCTTGGGTACGTGGTAGGAGGACTGTGAGAACATTGAATGGTCTAGATGGAATCTATCTACATTATTCCCTTGTGCCAATTAATGGATTTGTCATTAGTAAGTGAGCATCCATCTCGATTAAGAGTTAATTGGATGGTACTGATGATCACTGTGATTAATTAGGGCTCAAGGATAATAAGATGTGGATGTAAGATTGGAAGAGACCGATTTGATCCAATTGATCCATGGATATTGATAGAGGGGCCTACCTGTGGTAATTGGGAAGTTTAAGGTCATATTTGTAATTTATTTCTAAGACTGGAGTGCAATTGCATTTATATAGTGGTGTTATTTGTAATTAACTGTGGGCCCGGAATACACATGAGATGTGGGGTCGCGGTGTCCCAGTTGGAGCCAGCTTTCTATGGAATCCCTAGTGGTCCAACGCTAGCCCAAGTTATTGGAAAGATACTAGTCCTACTTGAACTCCAATATGAAGGAATTAGAAAGTTACTATTTCTATTTGAAGTAGGACTTCTAATAGTGCTAACAGTAAGCTTACTAATTGTTATGGAAGTGAGACTTCTATAGTAATTAGAAAAAGGAGAAAGTTGCTAATTGTTTTGGAAGTTGAACTTCTATTTCAATTAGGAAAAGAGGAGGCTTAAAAGGTTATAAAAGGAGGAGATTTCCCCCTTGGACATCCATCATATTGGAGACCACGCCTAGCCCCCTTTTGTGTAAGTGTTGCACAAGTCTTCTCTCTCTTCTAGTTCTCTTCTAATTCCTTGGAGTTTCTAGTTGGATTTTCTCTTGAAGTTTCCACCAATCTTCTTGAGGAAGGAGATCTGACAGTGGGTCATAGCATGGAAGACAATAAGGTCTTGGAGATCCTAATTGGTTCAAGAAGAGTTCTTGATACTAGCTTAATTGTCTTCTTCTCCATTAGAGCACTACTGGGCTCCAAAGGTATAATCTGATTCTCTACTTGTTGTGGATTATTTTGTTGCATGGTGCTGCTAGTTTCTATCTTTTAGATAGGTTATATTGTTGTACATGATTGATGAGATGGAAGGATTGCATCCTGGATTTGGTTTATGGCCATAAGGGTACTTGATCCCAGAGTCAGGTGGGTCAAAAGTTTTGAAAACTTATCCACGAGGCCCACCTACTTCCAACATCACAATCATCCTCAGGGATTGATTATAAGGTTTTAGTCCATGGGTTCCAACCTAGGGTCCAAACTAGGATTATAGTCTTTTTTTTCCTAAAGAGATAGGGCTCGGTTTAATTGTCCCCATATCAACTTCATCTCCCAATCTCAGATCATTAGGAGGTGTGTACCAATGGTTTTTACATTCCAAGAGCTTTCCAACGATATATGGAACTAAAAAATCGAACGTATGGGTCAAACGTTATGGCCATCCAAAGTTGGCATTGTTAGGCTCATTGGACTGGCCCACTCGAGTGGGCCCAATCCGGCTGGCCCAATTATGGGCAAAATTTCTCCAAACAGAACCTATTTTTGCACTGTGTTTCCACCCCCTTCTTTCCAATCCTTCCTACTCCATCCCAAATCATTACATAGACCATTTAAATAGGATTTGAACCTTCTAGCTCCTATTTATACACATACATGCAAATCCAGCCATTCCCATCTCAAAAGAATAAAAATAAGAATAAGAAGAACCCATTTCAATATCTATCTTATTAACAGTAGGCTGACATTAACATGCAAGGGATTATAACTTTCAATCAAGGACTCATTAGTATGCATATATCTCAAATTGTTCATCTACTTGCCTCTTTTTGGTGCCTTTCACTCTAATCTCTCCTATTGGCTCAAATCAAGCAAAAATTCCCAATTTCTAGCTCATATAGAAATCTCTACAATGGTGAAATGCAAGAGATGAGATAAATGAAGGTACATGTTGTTAGATTGTATGGACTCAATCCATCAGATGATGTAATAAATTTATTAATTTCTTTATTTATCAATAATATCATGCTTTCCTTTCATGAGATGAATGGTGAATTTTACTACTTAATACACATGACTAATACATATGACATAAATGGTTAATGAGATGAACTGAGTCCCATTAGTATATTAGATGTGATATATGTGTATGGATGAGATCCACACACGGGAGACATTTGTCACAAATCTTATACTTAAACATCTTCACAACCGGTGATGAGACTGGGCATCTCATCTGATAAGGTTGCAGCGCTTTGATCACTAAGAGATAGTGTGATTTGTCTCGATCTTCAGAATGTAAGATTCTGGATCACAGTGTTGGTACATTGGATGTATTGAAGGACCATGAGAAGCACCTTATGGAATACTGTCTCGAGTTTAAGGTTTGCTCTCATAATTCCTTAGCAATAGGCTCTCAATCCTGAGACATTGATGAACTCAAGTTTCTATCTATTCATTTGCTTTGAGTCACCAACGAGTGAGGCCAACTGTAGGTCAACACCTTAGTGTCTTGGGTACGTGGTAGTAGGATCGTGGGAACATCCAATGGTCAAGATGGAATCTATCTATATTATCCACTTGTGCCAATTAATGGATTTATCATTAGTAAGTGCGCACCCATCTCGAGTAAGAGTTAATTGGATGGTACGGATGATCACTTTGATTAATTGGAGCTCAAGGATAATAAGATGTGGATTTAAATTGGTGGGACAGTTTTAGTCCAGTTAATCCATGGATACTGATAGAGGGGCTTAATTGTGGTAATCGGGAAGTTTAGGGTCTTTTATTGTAATTTATTCCTAAGACTGGAGTGCAATTACATTTATATAGTGGTGTTATTTGCAATTAATTGTGGGCCCGGATTGCACATGAGATGTGGGGTCGCGGTGTCCCAGTTGGAGCCAGCTTTCTATGGAATCCCTAGTGGTCCCCATGCTAGCCCAAGTTATTGGAAAGATACTTATCCTACTAGAACTCAAAGTTGAAGGAATTAGGAAGTTACTATTTCTATTTGAAGTGAGACTTCTAATAGTGGTAATAGTAAGGTGACTATTTTGTGTGAAAGTAAGACTTCTATTTCAATTAGTATAAGAGAAGGAGGTTGCTTAATGCTATGAAGGAGTGCCAAAGGGGTTGGGACGTCCATAACCTTGGAAGTCACGCCTAGCCCCTTTTGTGCAAGAGTTGCACATATCTCTCTTCCTCTTTTAGTTCTCTTCTAGTTTCCTTTAGAGCTTCTAGTTGTTTTCTTTAGGAGATCCCACCTATCTCCTTTAGAGAAGAGATCTGGTACGTGTCATAACGTGGAAGACTAAAGGGTTTTGGAGATCTAAAGTTGCTTACAAAGAAAGTAGTCTCCTTCTCCATTAGAGCACAACCGGGCTGCAAAGGTATAATCTGCTTCTCTATCTATTGTAGATTATTTTGCATGGTGTTGCTTGTATTATTGCTGTATATGGTATATGAGTATGAGGGATTGCATCCTGGATATGGTTAATGGCCTTATGGGCGTTTGATCCCTAAGTCAAGTGGGTCAAAAGTTTTGAAATCGCATCCACGAGGCCCACCTATTTCCAACACATGCAAGTCTGTGGAATAGTATGGAGGTATAACTCACCCAAAGAATGCTTATGGAGAAGATGATGATTTTGGAGATGAGTGATCCTTCCCAACTCATCTAATCTAACATGCATAGCCCCCAAATAGTTTCAGATCAGGCTTCACAACAGGGAAAAGATATGGAGAGGCATAGCTCCACCAAGAAATGTATGGGGAGATGAAAGAGATGAAAAAGAGTTAGTAGAGAATATGAGATATGAGGAAGAAGATGAAGTTGTAGGTCCAATCCCACACGCACAACTCTCAGCTGTAAGCTTCTTGAAGAATGAAAATGAAGAAGAAAGAAGAAAAAGAGAAGGAGCAGCAGAGAGAAGCTCTCTTGTTCACTCAGAATGAGAAGAAGGTGGAAATCGTTGGAATGGATGGGTTCTCTAAATGGAAATTGAGTTTGGGTCCTCCATGCAAACCCTCCCAGTTTGGAAGAATTTGGGAAAAGTACTTGGGTCTGTTTTTGGGCTTGGAAAAAGGTCTGGATATGGGTTGGTTTGGGTCCAATTGGTTCGGGTGCACACATAGGACTTGATGTAGGGAAGGTGTTTGATGAAATGCACATGAAGACCCACTAATGCTAGAAATGCACATGCATGATTAATACTATAGAAAGGTCATAGCTCCATCTAACTTGGGTCAAACCTCACTAATCTAATTAAATCCATCACAAAACCATCCGAAACAATCATTAGGCACCTAATCAAAATTAATTAGATATTAATCACCTATTTGCAGGTTCAGGGTCTTACATTCCTCCCCCCTTAGGACATTTGGTTCTCCAAATGTAAACCTATACCGATGAGGGAAGAGAGTGTTTCTCAACACCTGCAGATCAAACTCTTACGTGACCTCCTCTAAGTAGAGTGCTCTGAGCTACTTTAAGTCTTCTTATGATTTGGTCATGCGACATCTGTCCCTTGGCGTTGATCGCATGCAGCAATTATCCTCGTAGCTTGTGTTTGTCTTGATCTTCGAGAACTCGTATTTGATACGGAGAGACAGTTCTGGAACGTACCTCCTCTATCTGAACTCATGTAGCACATCATGTACTAATGCTTGACCTGGTAGTAATCTCGATCTGTGGTTCATCTCTGACTCCATGGTAAATCTGAAATAGTCAATGTAACGAGGTGACACTTGTCTTTTGTCTGATTCGAATAGTACTTTTCACCTTTTCCACTACACAACTCTGCTAACAACACTCCTTGCTTGCCAGTAAAGTTCCTCTGCTGACCCAGTTATCTCCGGTGTCCTTGTACAAGTTACTTTCAACATCGGTCTCGTTCAAAATCGGGGCCCAAGAAAATTTCTTTCTACACACTAATGTCCGATATGTTCTTATCATAAAGAATTTCGAGGATGTCATGCCAAAATCACATGAAAGATGTTATTGTCTGCGAACTTGCACTAAGTCAATCTCCACCTTGCTCTATCCAAAAGTTAAACACGTAAGATCTAAGCATGTCTTCAAAGTTGCAATCATTCTCTTTGGTTAATCATCAACGCCTCAATTCTACAACATAATAATCCGCAATATCATCTCCTAATGAACTAGAGTTCAATCTCTAACTATTTGAATTCGTCAACTAACACTCATTCCTCACATATACTAGCTAAGGAAATTAGCTCCAAATTCAATTGGCCTATCTCAAATTTGTTAGGATTTTTGTATGTTGCTAATTTGATGGATGCACTACCACTGTCCGTCAACTGATCACACACCCATACATCATAGTTTGGACCTTGAAATCTGGATCTTAGACTTGAAAATGCTTTTGATTTTCAAAGACTTCATCCTGCATGTTTTAGAACTTAAAATGCACTTTCGAAAGCCTAGTTCTTCGTGCATGGTTTTTGAAAAATCAAGTTAGGCGTTGAGGTTCATGTTTTGCATACATCTCTCATTTTTTTAGAATCATTTTAGTATGCATAAAACATATTGGCCTGGAGTTCCTGTTTTCATAAAACATTTTCTCAAAAATCTGAAGGAGGTCCTCTCAGGCCTGTGTACCCGGTCGACCGAGTAACTAGCCGTTGGCCAATATGACCGTTGGACTCGGTCGACCGAAAGGTCATGGGGTCGACCGAGCCAACTAGCTGTTGGACTGTTTTTTGTATAAAAGTCCATTTCCTTCCCTTCTTTCATGGGGCTTGTTGAGAAAAACCTTTGAACAATATTGAAGCCTAAAGAAGAGGAATAAGTTAGGAAAGCTAGAGGCCTATTGGAAATCAAAATGTTTGAGATTTAAAAGGTATATCTTTCAAGTTAATTTTGATTTCCACTCCATTTAAAATCATGCATGTTTAATTCTTTGTAATCTTATATTTGCATGATTTCTAACTTTATTTGAGATGTTTTGCAAACACAATATCACTTTGGAATATTAGATTGTTTTGCAAACATTCTTGTCTCAATCACATGTGTTTTTAATCTTTAAACTACATACAACTTGTGTAGCATGTCTTTCCAAGTTGTTTGAATTCTTCATGTGATTAGCTTACAACTTCAATCATCTTTTTCTGTGCTTAGATTTTCAAATACATCAAGCATTCTTTTGAGGGCTTCATTTTAGAAATTGATTAAAGTAAACTTTCATACACTTTGAGCACACACCTTTGCTAATTGTTTGTGTATGTTTGTATCTTGATTTAAACTTTCATATCAGCCTATTTAAGAGGCAAATGTATTGAGCTTAAATTGTATCTCTTTGAGTGTTTGTGTAGACACTTCTTTGAGAGAAATCTTTCTTTTGTTAAGGTTATTGCTTAGCCTAAGAAAAGCACATTGTAGAGATTATTGCTTAGCCTTTGAAAGCATCTTGTAAAGGTTATTGCTTAGCTTAGAAAAGCACATTGATAGGTTGTTGTTTGGCCTAGAAAAACATCGTTGTAAAGGTTATTGCTTAGCCTTTTGAAAAGCATAAATACTGAAAATCCGGTGGGGTGTTAG